>JACCPG010004508.1:0-18543 GCA_016069955.1 Drepana arcuata | reverse complement strand
GAGATCCAGGTATCCGGCTACCTATTCTACCCCCCGGGGACGCAGTTCTACTTGGACGGGGAGCTCAACATGACTCTGCCTACGTTACATCCCTGCACAATTAAGGCTAAGCTTCATGAGAAACAACCCAATGAATACCAGGTCAGTGGAATTTGAACTTTTTTATAGGTGCCTACGTGACAGATGACGAGTCCATCGCCGTTACTCAAGTACGACTTTGCACCTTTTTCGACGCTTTATAAATAAAAATATTTTGATTTTGATTTTGACTATACATACGCCTTTGAATTACTTGTCAGACGTATGCAGGCTTCCTCTCAATATTTTCCTTCCCCGTAAATCTCGTGATCTGACTAATCACTGTACTTAATTTCAGAAAAACTTATTGGTATAGTCGGACTTCGGATTCGAACTTGCGATCTTTATGTCACAGGCAACTCGCACCACTGCGCCACCAAGGCTCCATGGCATTTTATTGTCTGTTTCGTCAATATTTTTTCACTACTCCTTTCTAGAATGTATTAAAGATTATTATCATGATATGATCAATGAAAGCCGTGTGGCCGAGTGGTTCGAGCAGTTGCCTGCATTAATTGGCATCAGCAAGTTGAATCCTTATTCCAACAATTGAGTCAGAGTGAGTCGAACTTGGCACAGTGATTAGTCATACCACGAGCTTTACGGTGAAGGAAAACATCGAGAAGTGGAAAGCCGTCGAAGAAAATTCAAAGGCGTAATATAGTCGTGCTTGAGTAACGGCGATGGACTTGCCATCTATCTAACATCACGTTGGCTCCTGATATACCTGTGGTGGAAATTGGGTGTGTGGGTATTACCTATACACCTCTGCCTACACCTTCGGGGGCCCTTGTGGGAAGGCGTGAGGATATATTATTATGATGAATGCATGTCTTTCGTAGGTGAACGCAGCGGGCATATGGTTCACAGGCGTGGACTTCAACATTGATGCACTATACCAGGATCAGTCCAAGACACACATGGTGTCGCATCGTCTGAAGGCGCTCGTCAACAGCAACCATTTCAAGAACATAGCGGTCGACGGCAGGTTCACACAGGACAATAGGCAGATCACGTTTGTTGGTTCGGTATGTATGACACTAATTCAGAATATTGAAGAAGAAGAAGCCTAAGAAAATTGGACAGTTGTTTGAATGTGGGATAGGGTACAATTAATGCAAATAAAAAAAATAGGCAAATTTGATAAATTTATGACCTTATTTTCCCATAAATCTCTTAACTATCTTCTGTAACCAAAATCAAAAACAAAATATTTTTACGTTAAGAGTACTCGAAACCGTCGAGCATGTATAATGAGACTGATGAATGTGGACGAAGCTTAAGAGGTATGTAAGTCTAGAGAGAACTGGCGCGCTATACTCTCTGCCTACCCCGTTAGGGACCTGGCGTGATGATATGTATGTATGTAAATGTATATGCCTACTACCTAGTACCTACTCCTTTGGAGATCCTTGTTGGAAGGCGTGAAGAAACCAAACCTTTGCTGAAATAAAAATGTACAAACAGAACTTCATCAGTTAATTTATTATTAGATTACAATCACAGCAACTCCCCTCATCATTAGTTCGGCATGAGTGCTACCTCAATTTATTATTATTAAAATTACTAAAGGTTAGACCTCCTGACTGCGAAACTTGAGGTCGCGGGTTCGATTCCCGCTGAGGGCTGATATTTGTGTGATGCACACGATTATTTGTACCTTAGTCTTGGATGTATTTCGGTATATGTATATATATATCTATCTATATTAATATCGTTGTCTAGTTACCATAACACAAACTTTGCTTAATTTGGGGCTATATCAATTTGTGTGCAAGTGTCCCAGGGTATCAACGTACTACTTGCTCTTTAAGTCTTGAAGTCTCAGTAACCGCTTACGAACAGGAAAATCTGGTATAAGAACAAACTAGTCTTACTTCCTGGTGTTGTTCAACAGGGTGAATACGATGAGAACCAATACGGAACGCTGATACGGTACGTTCTACTATCGGAGCACAACTTCACGACCTACGCCGAAGTGGACATCAGCGGCAAGACATACAGCTTCAACTTAAACGCTGATATGAACAATAACACAAACGTCAATTTGGATATACATATTGATCAGTAAGTGTGCTACCAATTATTATTATTATTATTAAAGAGCTATGAGCTCTAGTTGAGATGAGATCATATGATCATATCATCATTATATCATGAGATTTAGTTTTGTCTAGAGTTATAGGCATCCCTTCACGCCTTCCCACAAGGGTCCCCGAATGGGTAGGCAGAGGTGTATAGGTTGTATGGTTATGGTATGGTAGTACGGTAGGTGATGCTAACGTGACATATGGTGTGCCTATCGCCGTTTCTCAAGCACGACTATACATGCGCCTTTGAACTTCTTCTCAAGCGTATGCAGGTTTCCTCTCGATGTTTTCCTTTACCTATTTTATTCATTAACATATTCGAAATACTAAGTGGGTCTGTGGTGAGAATATTAAAAAAAAAATGTGAAGAATAACATCGAGACTAGACGTATGTTTATTTATACGTTTGAGAAGAAGTAGAGACCTTGAGGAACGGTCACGGATTGGCCATCTGGCATGTTGTCACCTCGCCTATGCGGTTTGCTTTCTCTGCTGAAAATTTCATTTATCTCACAATCTTTACTATTACCTTAAACAGGCTACGCGACGTGCACATATCCTACCAGCGCTGGCTAACTCCCCAGCAGAAGAGATTGAGCGCAGCTTTCAATTGGGATGCGAACCGCGACCCCACGCAGAAGGTCAGCATAGACGTACAGTTAGACAACAAGGGGCCTTGGCACCATGCTGGGTATCTAACCTTGTACTACCCAGGGAGGATGGTCAACGGGGAATTGGAGTTCTTATTGAAAGGTAAGTAAGGTTCAATGTATCATGCATGTGTACTCGACTATCGAGTGCGGCGAGTGTGTCTACAGTAATACATACTATAGTCTACAATATAAGTCTACATTCTATAATATAGGTATACAATAATATTAATATATGCTCACGCCTTCCCATAAGGGTATATGTATAGGTGGTACCCACACACCCACTTTCCGCCAGAGATATATTTAGGTGCTAACGTGACAGATGGCGAGTCCGCCGCCGGTACTCAAGCACGACTATACATGCGCCTTGGAATTGCTTCTCAAATGTATGCAGGTTTCCTCACGATATTTTCCTTCACCGTAAAGCTCGTGGTGTGACTAATCACTGTACTTAAGATCTGAAAAACTTATTGGTATAATCGGGATTTGAACCGCTTAGCCACCACGGCTCTCATGTATGGTATTCAATAATGTTGTACCTACTTCCCAGATTGGTTCTGCCAATGGCGCGTGCGCATGGGTTGGTCGTCAGAGGACAATATACTATGGCGCGTGAAGATGTACTCTGAAGCCAAGAACGAGACTGTTTACGCGCTGCTCTCCAGTCTGGACACTCCTTTCCCAGGCTGGAAAGATACCAGCTTTAACGTTATGTGAGTAACTTTAATTTAATCCTCAAGTAAAGTTAACGTTAACGTCATTTGTGGATGACGTATTTGGGTTCAACTGTGTTTGGACATAGTTTACGTGCAAATTGTACACATATATGAAATTTGTAGTGTCATTCGAAACATGCCGTTCCGCCGAAGTTTAAGTACAATAAATTGTTAGTATTGTATAGACCTACATATATAAAATGCTGGGTCTATAAGTAATCGCGGGAAATCTGTGTAAAATTTTTTCATAGTCCTCGGTACGGCATGGGCTTGTATAGACAAGGATATAGACAAATCAGATTACGCCTTTGAATTTCTTGTTAAAACACTCACAGTTTCTCACAATTATTTCGTCATCATAAAGCTCTTGAGAAAAAGCATAGACACAAACCACCGGTGCTCACATCTACAATGTTGACTTTGCAGTACTATAAAATTAAAACCCTATAGATGGTCGACTTATTTTCGATTTTACACCTACGCCGATTAAGTTCAACATCCTTTACTCCAGGTGGCGGTACCACGACAATCTGCAAGCAGTTAACGGCAGTATGAACTGGCAAGAGGACTACCTCGCTTTTAGTCTGTTGGCAGACTATCTGTTTAGGGCAAACGAGTTCTATGGCGAAATCAACGCCTTGGTCAATTCTACAATACCGAGTTTACCCAAAGCTGCAGCAATTGCTAAGCATAGAGTTATCTGGAAGAAGAGTGCGGACACCCTGTTGAGTTTCCAGGTATGTTCAGCTATTCTTTATACCACTATGGTGACAAAGCAGCATAAGCCTGATGGTGAACGGTTGGCTCACCGCTTACAGACGTTTGCATCAATAGTATCGCGTTATCGAACCTACAGGAATATTTTCACGCCCTTGAAGAACAAGAAGAGAATATTATATACAGCCCCCAACAGATATATTACTCTGTAACGTTCCTTATTAAAGTAAGTAGGTACAAATAACGCTTCAAGTATCAAAATAAAAAGACTAATGTAGATGAAGGGAAAGAGGTCTATCACTACAGAGAATTGGCGCTCTATTTCCCGTGAGGTATGTGTGATGGTATATATGTATGTAAATATTATTACTTCTATTTAATTTGAAATTAAAGCTACTTACATCATCGTAATATATCTGTGTAATAAAAATTGCTAGCATTTAATTACAGCAGTCAGTTATATATGCTAACAATGTCAGAGTTATCACTTGTGGAATTATTATGTTGCTACGATAAAAGACGATTTCTTCGTCGAGTCCCATTTGTCAGTACAGGCAGTCATTGTAAAATTATATAAACTATCTCCATGAAATAAAATACTATCAAGGAGTAGCCAATACACTCTATCAAGAGTTGTAATTTTACGATGTGGAGTTACTGCCCCATTTAGGTTGAAGTAAAGCATAAAGTGTTTATCGCATCGAATTTGGAGCTGCCTAACTGGGGAAAAAACCTAAAAGTCCAGTAGCCAAATAACGCTATTTTTTTGTGTTGTGTTCCTGCGCGATGAATAAAGTTTCTAATAACGAGCTCCTTGGGGAGGGGAGGATTGTTATATTGTGTTGCCAGCAGAGGAATTAGTCCCATTATGCTTCCAAAACAGTATGACTATACGTACACAGAGTGGCAACCCGCAGGTGATATGCCGTTATCGTGAGAGTAAATAGGCTACGGTAACCGCTTCCCATCAGGTGTTTCGTTTCGCTGATCTAGGCTTTAAATGCATATTTGTTACAGTATAACGATGACGGCTTACTCATGATTAACTCTTCGTGGACTTTGGATAGAGGTCACACTGAAAACAATATAACTGGTAGAGTGGTGGTGCTCACTCCATTCCAAGTGAGTATATTAAAAAACAATCATTGTTATTTTATGATCAATATACGAAGAGCATTTTACGTTGCGGTTGCCTTGCTTTCCTTCATGTTCACTTGTTCTTGTCTAAGAACGCAATTTTTGGTTTGTGCTAAAAACAACAGCAGTTTACACGTCTCGTGCTCTTGTGTACATTATGGTCGTAAAACAAACATTTAAAATAATTTGTACCTACATAAAATATTTGGTTTTCCCTTGCCGATATGAAACGTTAGTTTATGTAGTAAGCATTCATATAAGCAATTTATACACCTTTGCACACACACACCAGTATATTTGTATATGCCTATACACCCGGGACACTTGTGGCAAAGCGTGAACATATATTAATATTTTGCTTGATTTCGTGAAAATTACCTAAACCTGGTCTTAGAACAAGCATTTTAAAAAGATACTTATTGTAACATATGCATTTAACTTAACAGGGTTATAGGAAAGGTTTCCTAAATACAGAATTTGTACTGGGACACAAGAAAGATATCAAAGGAATAACGTATTTGGATTTGGAGGAGAAAGTCGCCAAAATCTACGTAGATGGTATGTACCTACCTCACTTACACACTTTCACAATTATGCCCTTATTGTTTGTAATAATAAGGCCTGTTATCGTGTAACCTTACCTACAATACAATATGCATTATTTATTAGCATAAACAGACCTTATTATGAATGAATATGGTCTGTTATAGTTCGCATAATATATATGGTTCGCATAATACTAGCTAACATCGTCGTGACCGACTATTTTAAATACTCTCCTCAAGTTAAGGTAGCCGGTCCAAACACTGTTGGTCATGTCATGTCTTAGAGATGGTAACAGACTCGCTATCTGGCACCTAAATACATCTGCGGAAAATAGACAGTGTCTTCTGCCTACCTTCGGCTTATTCGGGGTCGATGCGGAAAGGCGAGAAAATATAATAATGACTGGCTTAAATAAAAATTATCCTAGTTTGTAGAAGTTATATCTTTTGTGTTTTTGTATACCAAGCTTGTCTGGCTAAATCATAGGGTGTTATTTCCAGGCTATATGCGCCGTATAACCAACTGCATGCTGATAGTCAACGTGACGAGTCCAATAACTCAATTCTCGCAAATGACAGCGCGTTTCGGATTCGTCGAAGCTGATAGGCATCTTGTCGCTATGGTGGTGACACCTAACTCCACTACTGGTAAGGGTCTTTTTTTTTATACTATTACCTACTACATATTAAGGTAATACCCACACACCCACTTTCCGCCAGAGGTATATCAGGTGCCAACGTGATAGATGGCGAGTCAATTACCTGCCGTTTTATGGCCGTTACTCAAGCACGACTATACATACGCCTTTGTATTTCTTCTCAGACTCTCAGACAGACTCTCGTAAAGCTCGTGGTGTGACTAATCACTGTACTTAAGTTCAGAAAAACTGATTGGTACAGTCAGGATTCGTACTTGCGATCTTTGTGTCGCAGGCAACTGCTCGATTCGCTCGGCCACCACGGCCGATTATGTAACCCCCTCTTATATGTAAGAGGGGGTGGAGAGAGTAGTCAAGGTAGGGTGTGAAGACAGGGGTCGCGAACCTTTGTCAAGACGCATTAACATAAGCGTAAGTACGGTATTTATAACACTATAGTGGAAATCAGCCCGCCATATAGTAAGCGGTTACCGCCGCCTATGAACACTTTTCTTGCTTAAATTTTAACACAGTCATTTATTAAACACCGAGCGTCGTGGTGAAGGACAACAGCGTGAGGAACCCTGCATACATTTGATATGATTGTACAGAGTCGTCGCTCAAGGAGTTGTTTGGCTGGATTGATTTTCGGTATACAAATCACACAGTGTTGTTGTCGGTCGAGGGGGTCGCGGATTGCGTGGGGTATGACCGAACTCTATTAACTATAGAGTGCGTATGCACTCATAGGGAATTAATAATACTCAAACATTAGTGCGAAATTAGTAAGAAAACTTACACATAAACTATACTAGGCACTATCTATATGTGTTATATTGTATTTATCAAAAGAAGATCGACATTTAAACTTATTTTCTTCAAAACCGGCCAGTGTCATTCTGCTAGCCACAAATACCAACCTGCATCGTGCACAATAATCATAGACTTCTGTTGGTAAGCTGGAGAGGTGGCTACGGACTCTCCATTTATCACGTTCTATATCATAGCGAAACGAGGGTATTACTTTTTTCGTTTCACAATTTACCGAAGAGGGACATTATTCGGATATTACATTCGGATATATTCGGATATATATTCGAATTAGACATTACATCGGGGACTTGTTAATCTACCGCAATATATAATTTGGCTGCTTGAATTTAGGCAATTGTGGAAGAAGAGTCAGGGCATAACGGGTTTCCCGTTCGAATTCGGATCTGCCCGACTGGGGGAGGACCTACACCTTATGGAAGTGCGTACCAAATAACACAATTTACTGTGTGCTGTTCCTACGCGGCTAATAAGGTTTCCAGTAATGAGCTCCTTGGGAAGGGGGGAGGATTGTTATATTGTGTTGGCAGCAGAGGGATTAGTCCAACTCTCCGAACACAGAGGGGCAACGCGCAAGTGATGCTTCGGTATTGTAAGCGTAAATAGGCTGCGGTAACCGTTTTCTATCAGGTGGGCCGTATGCTTGTTTCCCACTCTTCTTGTATAAAAAGACAAGAAGATATGTTTAACACATAAGAATAGCACTAAAGATCAAATGATACTTCGCAGGTATCGAAGTCCTTCTGAAGCTGGTATCGATGCAAGACTTCCACGTGTTTGGTCACGTGGCTCTGCCCATACAGTACCTGAACAGAGCTATGGTCACAGCTAAGAGAGCCCCGCAGGAAGTAAGTTCATATTAAAATCGCTTGCATTATTTGTTAGCTATGAAGATTAAAAAGACAATTTGATTAAAACTTAGTAAGAATGAGTGTGTGGTGATTACTACACGCATCCCGCGACGCCCTCGACTAGAATTTGGTGGGGCGCGTCTTCGAGGATGGCAATATCAATATATTTTCGATGCCAAAGTGACAGATGGCGAGTTCATCGCCGTTACTCAAGCACGACTATTACATAATATAATATATCCTCACGCCTTCCCACAAGGGTCCCCGAAGGGGTAGGCAAAGGTGTATAGGTAATACCCACGCACCCACTTTCCGCCAGAGGTATATCAGGTGCTAACGTGACAGATGGCGAGTCCATCGCCGTTACTCAAGCACGACTATACATACGCCTTTGAATTTCTTCTCAGAGGTATGCAGGTTTCCTCTCGATGTTTTCCTTCACCGTAAAGCTCGTGGTGTGACTAATCACTGTACTTAAGTTCAGAAAAACTCATTGGTACAGTCGGGATTCGAACTTGCGACCTTTGCGTCGCAGGCAACTGCTCGAACCACTCGGCCACCACGGCTCTTACATACTACTATTACAGCATTATTACATTACAGCACTATTACATACGCTTTTGAATTTTACCGTAAAGCTCGTGGTGCGGTGTGGCTCGTGGCGTACAATACGGATTCGAACTGTCAATCTTTGTGTTTCAGGTAACTCGGACCACTCAGCCACCACGGCTAATAAATATTTTTTAATGTGTCATTCACTCATCGTTCCTAATCTCGCGTAATTTACTTTCAGTTGGATTTCCGAGTTGGTTGGGGCAAAATGGACTTTGGTTTCACCGGCATTTGGCAATGGGAATCGCTTGTAAACTTCGTGTACGTTTACAAGCTGTATACGCCTTTAGAAGGTTTTGAAGAGAACGGTCTTGTCTTGAAGAACGTCATTGGAAATGGAATGGATACTGAGCTGTCTATGAGATTGTCTAAGCATAAGGTTGGTATATAATAAATTGAGTACCTGTCTACCCCCAGTACTGGAAATGAAGCATTGCTTTTTTATTGTGTTTTGAGATCACAATTATTAATTTAGATATTGTTTTTAACGTCGTTTCGTATTTCGTCGTATTGGACCTCTATTTTAAAATCAAATGGCATTCATGTAAGATCCTCAAAAAATTAAGAAACTGATGTACGAACTACACTACTACTATCCACGAAGACGCACCCCACCAATTTCTATTCGAGGGGTCGCGGGTTACGGCGGGATGACCCGACTCTAATAACTATAGTGAGCGTGTGTACTCATAGGCAATCAGTGTGTATCGATAATACTCAAACACTAGTGCGCAATTAGTATGCAACCTTACACATAAACTATAAACTTTAGGGAAATAGTGGGGCGCGTCTTCGTGGATGGCACTATCTATATGTGATATAATTGGTATACATATATAGTAGTCGTCTGCATCGCAAAGATAGCAAGTCCTTATCTGTAACAATGAGCTTTCCTGGACTTAAATACAGTGATTAATCACACCACATGCTTTTTGGTAAAGGCAAACATAGAGACGAAACCTGCATTCGTTCGAGAAGAAATTCAAAGAAGTATGTATAGTTGTGCTAGAGAAACGGCGATGGTATCGCCATCTGTCGTCAGCATCTAAATATATCTTCGCCGAGGGTGTTACACCTCTGCCTACCCCTTCTGGGAAGGCGTGAAGATAAGATGACGATGAAAGAATAGTGCACTTTTCTTTCATCGTCATCTTTTCCAACATGTAGTACTGAATAAGTTTGTTCAGGTATTTATATATAAATGCAGTTATCAAATGTTTATATCAAATAACATTCATGTTTAAGTTCGGCATAGCAATTCAACTGGTAGACAATGGAAAGGGTCTTCTAGACGTCATGGCTGACCGGTTTCAAGGCAACTCCAAGATGGGGTCCGATATGTTTGTCGAGAACTTCGACACCACAGCCAACTTAGTACTGGACACCATGTATTACCCCACTGTCAGCTTCCACGCTCATCTCATGAAGGTAATTTCGACTTTATTGTCAATAGAATATGATTCATTTTCCTAGTAGATTAATTTCTAAACAGGCTTTTAATGTTTGTGTGAAAAATGAGGCCTATTATTGATTTGATATTATATAACTGGTTTACTTATACAGAACTCGTAATTGCCTTGCAACGTAATTTAGACCTTAACTTCTTAACAATAATGTTTAATATTAAATGCAAGTTTACATCAAAATCCATATCTGCTACAGACTAATCTCAACTCTATTATCTTTGTAATAAAGCTGTTATTTTTACAGTTCGTGGGCCCGTATGAGGAAGACATATTAGAAGCAAACGCTACACTGTATTTGCCTGATAAACCACCTATTGTACTGACTGACGTATTTATCATTGAGGTAAGTGTTACAATTACGCCTTTGCAGAAAGGACTGGAGTGGGCAGAGGTGTACGAAGACCTTTTTGCTGGACACATATTAAGGAGGCAAATAAACAGAAGGACAGCTTTAACTGATATAACTATAATGACTATACATACGTCCTTAATTTTATTCTTTCCTCTCGATTGCTACAGTTGGGATTCGAACAAGTACACATATAACTGCTTCGGCTATATTGATGTCAGCTTATATTATATTATACAAAAACTTCTGAATGGTAATAATAATATATATAATATATCCTCACGCCTTCCCACAAGGGTCCCCGAAGGGGTAGGCAGAGGTTTATAGGTGATACCCACACACCCACTTTCCGCCAGAAGAATATTAGGTGCCAACGTGACAGATGGCGAGTCCATCGCCGTTACTCAAGCACGACTATACATACGCCTTTTTAATTTCTTCTCAGACGTATGCAGGTTTCTTCTCGATGTTTTCCTTCACCGTAAAGCTCGTGGTGTGACTAATCACTGTACTTAAGTTCAGAAAAACTCATTGGTACAGTCGGGATTCGAACTTGCGACCTTTGCGTCGCAGGCAACTGCTCGAACCACTCGGCCACCACGGCTCTTTACTACTTCTGAATGGAATTGTATAAAATGTTATAGTCATACATACATGGGATCCAACCTACCAATATGGTACTAACGTACAAATAAAATACTCGTGTTCATCACAAATATCTGCCTTCAGCGGCAATCGAATAGCACCACAAGCTTCGCACCAATAGGCCGTCAAAATAAAGAAATAAATTGTTAGTGTAATGCCGAGCAAGGGTTAACAGCACTTACTTACACTTACTTAACATCAACAGGAATACACAGTAATGCGTAACACTTTGAACCTGGTGACTCCATTCCAAGCGGTGAAGGAACTAAAGTCGGTGTACACTGTAGACATCACACTGGAAGAGAAGTTCAATGTTACTTGCGTTACGCTCTTGTACAACGGGACTTATTGGCATGAGGTATGTTGGGTTGAGACTTTTATGACATTTACATACCTGCCATCTCATGTGAGCAATTTGGAATAAATAAAAACAAAAAATGGATCAAGTGTACCTGGCTGGAGGCCTAGGTCTCGCCATTGACCGGTTAAGTAGCAAAAGTTCCCGGAACTCAAGCTACGAGAGACAATACAAAAAAAAAAGGATCAAGTGTAAGTATACAGTCATAGAGCATTGAAGAAACCTAAGTTGAAAAGTTATTCACCTTCAAAATTAACAAAGTCTTATATGTAAAATGTCCCTGCATTTTTTACGTTATTAATAGTTTCTGAAAAAATATCTTAAAGGCATGGTACGGAAGGGAAATGATCCCCTTTAATCTTTGGAGCTATTAGTTTTATTGCATTGTAATAATAATAAAATAATATATCCTCACGCCTTCCCACAAGGGTCCCCGAAGGGGTAGGCAGAGGTGTATAGGTAATACCCACATACCCACTTTCCGCCAGAGGTATATTAAGTGCCAACGTGACAGATGGCGAGTCCATCGCCGTATGAGGATATATTCACTACACCTTATAACTTAAAGAGGACAACTGTTTTTTCTGAGACTTCATACCTGCCTTGGATTATTAACTGACGATTTAAACTGCATAATTCAAAACCGTTCAATAACTTTTTTCGGTATGTAGGTAAGTGTTTGTGAGAGGGGCTCTCAAATTCGTGGGGCCCGTTTTGCTCTTCTTATGCGGCTAATCGTTCAAAGTATGTGTACATATATACCTTAATTTTTTTTACTGACGGTTAAAACTGCAAAATTTACAACTTTTTACGGTATGTAGATAGGTAAGTGTTTGTGAGAGGGGCTCTTAAATGCGTGGGGCCAGTATTGCTTCTCATTTGGCTTATCATCCACTGTGTATAGATATCGTACAAAGTGTACTACGAGTACGAATGCGGTGAAGACGATGCGTACCAATCGTACGTGGCGTCCGTGGGCATAGCGACTCCGCTAGCCGTTCTACCCGCGCTGGAATCGCGAATTACCGCCCGCCTTGAAGACGCCCTATGGAAGATGTCCGCCGACATCGCCATGCCTTCGTTCGCCGTCACTGCCTTGGCTAGGCTCGAGGTAACACCCCCTTATTTATCACCAACCGTGCTTAGTAATATCACGCGTGTGAAATTTGATTTCATTTGTCGATTTTATTTCTGAAATAATGTTTTTTTTTATAACAGATGGGTGGGAAACAAGCAAGCGGTCTGCCCGATGGTAAGCGGTTACCACCGCCTATGGACCCTTGCAACACCAGGGGTATCACTCGCGCGTTGCCGACCCTATATATATTTATCTCTTACAACTATCATTATAGTGTAAACTAATGCGATAGTGTAGACAAAAATTGTACTATGTGTTAATCCAGCTAATGATCTATCTCTGGAGCCCTAGTGGCTGAGTGGTTTGAGTAGTTGCCTACACAAAGATCGCATGTTCGAATACCGACGATTCCCATGAGTTTTCCTGAACTTGATGGGGCGCGTCTTCGTGGATGTCTATAAGAGAAATTCTTATGTAAATTTTATTTTTTTTATAGTTGGACGACCCATACGTGGAAACGTCTGGAAGCCTGAACCTTACGTCACCTTTTCTCGAGGACTATTTCATTAAAATGGAATTCAAGAAAGACTTTTCTGATGTTGAAAACAGCGTCGGCGGAGGAATACACATACAACAAGGGAACCAGAGTAACTATGTAAGTCAAAGGTTATTAAAAACTCAACTTTATATGTATGTAGCAGAGTTTATATTTAAGTACCCGAGGTCTAATAGTACCGTGGCTGGATACATATTAAATTAATAAATACCTTGGGACAATTCCACTCAATATTGACCTATTCTCAAATAAAGCGATACACGCGACCACGATATGCATACTTAAATAGAATAACCAATTATATTTCTATCTAACTATCAACCTAACTATCTATCTATCTATATAACTACTTATCTATCTATCTAATTATCTAACTATCTGTCTCTCTATCTATATTTCTAACTATCTATATGTCTTACTATCTATCTATCTCCGTACCCAACTATCAATCTATCTAACTACCTGACTATCTACTTATCAGTATGTCCGTCAATCTATCTATGTATGTACCTATCAACTCCCCGCAGATGTTCGCGGATGTGGTATGGCGCCCGCCCCCAGAGCGGTACATCAAGTTCAGGTCCCGCGGCGCCCTGGTGCCAGTCCTGCCGCCGTCCAACCTCAGCGTCGTGTACAGCGAGGGTCACTCACAGCGCGACCTAACAGCAGACTTCTCGAGCGAGAGCCAGTACTACTCGCTGAAAGCCGACCAACGCCCGACGGCCGTTACTGTCGCCCTGAGTAGCCCACATAAAGGGTTCAGGTACCGTCATACTTTTATTTAATATTTGTTATCCCAATCATACATAATAATATGCATTTATTAAATTGTTCAGGTACCGTAATACTTCTTTCGTTGTGCCAATTATATATAATAATATGCATTAATGGAATTTCCTTTCATATGCGTCTAGTCAGGCCTTCCCACTGGGTGTCCCCAAGGAGTAAGCAGAGATGTGTAGGTAGAACCCCCACACCCAATTTTCGGCGTTATTCTGAACTTAAGTACAGTAATTAGTCACACCACGATCTTTACGGTGAAGGAAAACATCGAGAGGAAGCCTGCATACGTCTGAGAAGAAATTCAAAGGCGTATGTATAGTCGTGCTTGAGTAACAGCGATGGACTCGCCATCTGTCACGTTGGAACCTAATATACCTCTGGCGGAAAGTGGGTGTGTGGGTATTACCTATACATCTCTGCCTACCCCTTAGGGGACCCTTGTGGGAAGGCGTGAGGATATATTATTATTATATTATAACTTTTTAAATGCCCATTACACAAAGTTTGTGAACTTACGTTTAATATTCCCACAGAGCAATGAAGATAATTACGGAATTTGATAAGGATGACGTGAAAGGATCGTTCGTGTCTGATACACTAGAATACGCCATCTCGGGGAGAGTACAGAATAGGGAGCCGCTCGAGGTAATTTTACAAATGTATATATTCACGTTTGCCTTCGCCGGAGATATATGTAGGTCGACTCTCAAGCATGACTATAGGTAAATACGTTTTTTCTTTTTCTTAAACGTATGCCGGTTTCATTTCCTGGAGATGACGTGTGTCACAATACTGTGTATGTTTAAGAAGAATGTCAAAGACGTATGTAGACTTACCTACCATCTGTTACAACGGCACCTAAATAGATATGTATATCTCAGGCGAAGAAAGGGTGTGTTGATACACACATCTAGAACAACACACGAGACTGAAGAGAGGTGCCATCCAGTCTCAGCAACATACTAGCATAGACAGACGAGAACTAAAGAAATTCCTCAAATGAAGAAAAATATAAGCACACTAGAGGTTGAATAACGAAGTGGCTTATTGTTTTAGAACTGAATGCCATGGTACAGAGTTAAAAACAAAATACACATTTGCCAACCCCTAACCAAACCACTAACCTTTAATGCTACTTATGACACGGTGTCAGAATTAACTTACTTTAACAATTTACCTAGCGCCGTGGTGGCCGAGTGGTTCGAGCAGTTGCCTGCGACGCAAAGGTCGCAAGTTCGAATCCCGACTGTACCAATGAGTTTTTCTGAACTTAAGTACAGTGATTAGTCACACCACGAGCTTTACGGTGAAGGAAAACATCGAGAGGAAACCTGCATACGTGCATGAGAAGAAATTCAAAGGCGTATGTATAGTCGTGCTTGAGTAACGGCGATGGACTCGCCATCAGTCACGTTGGCACCTAATATAACTCTGGCGGAAAGTGGGTGTGTGGGTATTACCTATACACCTCTGCCTACCCCTTCGGGGACCCTTGTGGATATATAATATATATAATTTACCTGTTTTTCTTCATAGATGTCACTAGTGCTCGTACCTAAAGCAAAAGGCGAACCGATTAATGTACGCCTTAAACTCGATACCAGTCCCACCACGTACGTGTTGGGGGCGCATTTCACTGGACCCGTGGAGGCTACAGTATACGCACGCACTGAAGTGGAAAATAACTACACTGATATAAACTTTAAGGTAAGACTTCTGTCAACGACATTACATACTGGCTTTAGTCCGAGAGTTCGAGCAATTTTTTTTCTGATTTATTCAAGGATCACTGATGACTTTTCCTGTTCTCCAGATAGTAACTCTAAAAATAATAATAATTGGTATAAGAAATTGCAAAAGTTGGTTTACATCCAAATGATATATAGTCGGGGAGTGCAGGCATATTACAGGCTCTCCGCCTAGTTTAGCCATTTGAAGTAATTACACATATTTATTTTTTACCTATAATACAGCGAGTGTTATAGGTTAACTTGTTATATGTAGCTAATCTACATGTCTTGTGTTGATTAACTATGTACTTTTTAGTATGGCAAATATATTATTATTAATAAAAATTGATATATGTCAGTAGGCTTTTAAGGTTTCCAGTAATGAGCTCCTTGTCCAATGCTCCAATCCTCCCCCTCCCCCTTGTATTGTTACATTGTGTTGGAGGCAAAGGGATTAAACCCATTATGCTGCCAACACACTATAACTCTCCGAACACAGAGTGGCAACGCGCAAGTTATACTTCGGTATCGTAAGCGTAAATAGGCTACGGTAACCGTTTCCCATCAGGTGGGCCGTATGCTTGTTTGCCACTCTTGTTGTATAAAAAAGGCTGTGTTGAATTCCACGAGGGATCGAATAAGTATTTTTTCTGATTTATCGCTTCCTATGTATTTTCTGTTCTACGCAGATGTAACAAAGTCATTTTCGCATTTAAAATACTTTATAAAGAAATATATTTTTTATTATTATACATATTAAGAATGTCTGCTTAAAATTAAGTTTGTATGTATAATTTACACCTCTACCTGCCTATACACCGCTGCCTACCCCTTCGGGCCCCTTGTGGGAAGGCGTGAGGATGTATGATTATTACATTATGTATAATTTGTTTGTACTACTAAAGCGGAAAACAAGTATACAGTGAGCCTGATGAAGGCTTGCTAAAGGCTTACAAGTACTTCTTCACTAACATTAATCCTTAGGTGGACATCCCCCGCTCGAAGTACAAAGACATATACTTCAAGTCTCGTGTAGACAGTTACCCAGAGCTTCGTAAAGTATTGACAGTCCAGGCCGCTACGCCGTGGCAGAGGATACAATACATCAAGGGTGACACCGACTTCATGTAAGTATCAGATCTTATATAAGGGTATCTTTACGTACCAAAAGAGTCCTCGAAGAGTCAGAAAAGATACCTGCAGGGTCGGCGAGACGCGAGTTGTTAGCCAACCAAGTGGTATAACAAGCCGTGGTGGTCGTGTGGTTCGAGGAGTTGCCTGCGACACAAAGATCGCAAGTTCAAATTCCGACTGTACCAATGAGTTTTTCTGAACTTAAGAACAGTGATTAGTCACACCACGAGCTTTACGATGAAGGAAAACATCGAGAGGAAACCTGCATATGTCTGAGAAGCAATTCCAAGGCGTAAGCGTAGTGCTTGAGTAACGGCGACGGACTCGCCATCTGTCACGTTGGCATCTAAAAAATATATCTCTGGCGGAAAGTGGGTGTGTGGGTATTACCTATTCACCTCTGCCTACCCCTTCGGGAACCCTTATGGGAAGGCGTGAGGATATATTATTATTATATATAAAAAAGAAAAAATGCTTGGTTGAATATTTTTTTTACCTTTTTTCGCATATAAACATGCCGTAACGATAAAGTTGTAGAATTTAACTAAGTCTCATTTTACCAGTATACCAAGGCAAGCGTGAAAATATTAAAATATGTAATACATATTCATGCCTGCCCACAAGGGTCGCCAAAGTGTATAGGTAGTACCCACTTTCCGCCAAAGATATATTTTAGGTGCCAACGTGACAGACTGCGTTTTCTTTATTTCAGATTCGGTCCTAAGACAGGCTATCTTCTCTGCAAGTACCAATTACCTGATATGCAGGGTGAGGGCGATCTTAAATGGAGCTTTTTGCTGGGAGATCTCTTTATAAAGGTAACATACGCCCATTAACTTTCATTCTGAAATAGACTTTAATTACATAACAATAAGCAGCAACCTGAAGTGACAAGGAACATGTCCTTATTGGAAATTCTGTAAAGTCTGAGAAATTTAAAGACTGAAGAGACGAAAGAAGAAGTCGATATCAAGTCCTCTCCGGCGTTTCTGGCATCTCTACCACCTCATATGGGTTCAATAAAAAAATGCCCTTTTCGGTTCAGTTCAGGCTACCTTATTACAAAATTTTATCAAAATGCGTCTACTTCAGTCGGAAAAGGATAACGGACTAATATCAGTATGGATTTAAATGTTACTTTAAGTATTTGTTTTGTCATTGAAAAATGAATCTTACTCCCCAGGCGTTAGGGCATCAACACGTCAAAGAGATTGAGAAGAGCGTTGACTTAGATATCTACTACGGTAACAGTACTACTCCGGAGAGAATGGTCAAGACGAATGCTGGATTCAGGATGGATCTGGACCACGTTTGGCAGTAAGTTGCGAATATTAACTGGCGCCATCTGTCGTTTTGGCACGAAGATATATCTTTTTAGAAAATTCAGCGCCCTTGTGAGGAGCCTCAAATATAACTTTATACTTATACAGATATGTAATTCTTCTATAGCTACGTTTACATACATACGTGCATAATGTATATGATTTAAGTCATCTTAAACGGCTGGACCGATTTTGAGGACTTTTTATTTACAGGGACTCAATAATAGTTTAAATTCACAATTGGACCCGATATA
>JACCPG010004507.1:0-17041 GCA_016069955.1 Drepana arcuata | reverse complement strand
TTTGGTGGCTTACATGAGGATTCCCAAATATTTTATTATAACACTATTTGGTTGCAAAATTAAAATATGGTAGTCAGTTTTTATTTATTTATTATATGTATATATTTTTTCTAGATATCATTATTAGAGTATTATGCTGTAATTAAATAAAATAACATTTATAAGAATTATTGTAATTATTTATTTAAAATTGTAAAGTATCTACAACCTACACTTAAATCTATGAGAAAATACAAAGTACGAGTGATCTAGTCGAGTGTGGACTACAACACGCGCGTGTGTGTAAAGGCAGCTTCGAGGGGGTCTCTAACCTAATTAATTACATAATACATTACACTTCTCATACATTACATCTATTGGTGTCCACTACTGCTTTGACCACTACGAGTATACATGTGGGACAAGCTATTGTACTATACTAATCTTATTGCTTTGACAAACCTAAATGCCTATACAAGGTAAGGTACCTACTCTTGCCTTCGCTTCATTTTGTATCAGAATAAATTGCAGTGACCAATACCCAGATTTAATCAATTTATTAGGTATACACATATCCTTAACCAAGGAGTGATGGAAGTGGTACACAGTGGAGATCGCCTCGTCTCACGAGCAGCTTTAACACATGCTATTTTTGTGCTTTAACACAAGTTCCTTGCTGCTCCCACTCCCTGCTGCGTAAGTCTCCTCTCTTTCGTAGCAATCTTCTAACCGTAGCGATCCCGTGCAAGTTTCCTCCAGGTCTTCCTTACACGCTAGGTAAATCGACCCAGGGGTTTTGGCCAACTCGCCTGAATCGTACTCCATCTATTGTTTCTGGACCTGACCGTGGCAACGCGAAATAAACCACTAATTCAACATGCCACCCCTCAGGTTTCATTTTAATAAGTTGGTACACTGTCAAATTATTTATGACTATGGGATGTCTTAATACTTGAAAGGTTGTTTTTAGATAATGTTGGTGCATCATGACCTCACTGCTCGCTTTCTTATATTAATGACGTATTTATTATACAGCCGCGGGACTGCATTTTATGAATTTATTCGTGGTCTACATTACAAGATGGCAGTAAAGTACAAAAATAATTACATCCTTATACCGAAAGAAACAAAGATCACACCGCGCCGTACCATAGAGTATTACCATTCGACCAAACGCTAACATACACTATAGTTGTTTCACTCACACATTCAAAGGTACGTCACGTGACCTATCATTGTTCATATCGACAACGACGACTCCAGCAGACGGGTCTCGTATAGAATTATGCGCAACGTTTACGCGATGAGTATCATTCGACGTTTCCCTCTCGACCGCCCCACCGCTTGCAAAAGCGAGCTCAGGGTCCCGCCTTTCTTCAGTGTAGTAATTCGCTGCGGAAGGTTCGCCATCGTCCCTCACAATAGGAGTGTTGGCATCAGATCTAATGGTCGAGGTGTCCGCTCCGTCGAAGAGATTCTGCCTTCTATTGAAGAAGTGCACGGAGGGTATCCCGTCCTTGGGGTTGGAGAAGGCCACGTAGCACGCGGAGTAGGGCGGCGGGGGGTCCTCGGCGCCGCCCGCCTTGCGCGCGCACTGCGCGTAGGGCGGCGGGGGGTCGCCCGAGGCGCAGGGCTGCTGCTCTGGAACGGAACAATACCATTGACCAGGACTCCGTAAACGTCACTCGAGCTTTAGATACTGTCCCTTAAAACAATCTGTAAGGTCGGAAAAT
This sequence comes from Drepana arcuata, assembly GCA_016069955.1. Taxonomy (NCBI): domain Eukaryota; kingdom Metazoa; phylum Arthropoda; class Insecta; order Lepidoptera; family Drepanidae; genus Drepana; species Drepana arcuata. Next base: position 15,329 of record JACCPG010004507.1, on the reverse strand, counting down.
TTAGAGTGCTCTTACCTATCTCTCTGCTCTTAACTCGGCTTGATACTAAACAATATGTTTGTAAAATATAAAATATTTTCACAAGAACTGGGTTATTGCCTGTGGTCTATTTAGTAGTGTTAAACAATAAACCTGATAGGATTAATGTATTATCGAAATTAGAATTTACTGTATGTGTGTCAGAGGGAAAAATAGTGCTTGTAACTTACGGCTGGTCGCACGGACGTGGGGCCTCGGCCATTCGTCGGACTCGCGTCTGTTTCCTAAAATGTTTATAATGCTAACCAATCACACATTAACTTGTAGCCCCCAATCAGTGTTGTACACAGCGGGCGACATATGATATATAATAAATAAATAATAAATAATAATATATATCCTCACGCCTTCCCACAAGGGTTCCCCGAAGGGGTAGGCAGAGGTGTATAGGTAATACCCACACACCCACTTTCCGCCAGAGGTATATTAGGTGCCAACGTGACAGATGGCGAGTTCATCGCCGTTACTCCAGCACGACTATATATACACCTTTGAATTTCTCTAGACGTATGCAGGTTTCCTCCGATGTTTTCCTTCACCGTTCAGCTCGTGGTGTGACTAATGACTGTACTTAAGTTCAGAAAAAACTCATTGGGACAGTCGGGATTCGAACTTGCGACCTTTGCGTCGCAGGCAACTGCTCGAACCACTCGGCCACCACGGCTCTAATAATAAATAAATAAATAAATAAAATATATTTATTTCAGGCACTTGACCCATAACAAAATGGCATTACAATTAAATATAATAAAACAAAGAAATATATGCTCGCCAGATTAGATTACACTACCTGCAAGGCGGATAGCATCGCTTCTTTGTGGCTCTTATTAATCTGTTCTATATATAAAGTGGCCGCGTTTGTTTATTTGTTTGTTTGACCGCGTTAATTTCGGGTAGCGTGGCTACTGGGCTATATATCACTATGCACAAGCCAAGGGAGGCATTATAAGTTTGTCACGTGTCTACTGCTTTAGATCTTTGTTTTAGTAAGAACAGGAACGTCTTCCCATAAAACTCACTTTTCGCCGAAGATATATTGAGGTGTCAACGTGACAGATGCCCAGTCTGTAGCCGTTTCACAGCACTCTTTGAATTAGTTCCCAAACGTATGCAGATTTTCTTATGATATTTTCTATACCCCCAGCCCCTAGTACCCGCTATATCGTCCGCCTCTCGGAAGTCGGCAACGCGCGAGGTTCCCTTTCCCTTGACCATAATGAGGGTCGCACATTCGTTTGCTATTTTGTCTTATAGGCATTTAGGACACCCAGTACTGTCCGAGCCCTAGACACGAGCCGGAGCTTAGTGTAGGAGACTAACGTTTGTAGAGGCGCGCGTGGAGCCACTTCTCTGCGCTGCGCACGAGCAGCAGCAGCAAGGCCAGCAGCACGGCGCCCGCCGCCCAGCCGTACAGCGCGCCGCGCCCGCCCTCGCCGCCCTCGCCGCCCTCGCCGCCCTCGCCGGCCTCAGGCGGCGGCGGCGGCGGCGGGCTGCGCTGCGGGCGGGGGGGATACTGAGCTGGCCACGAGCCACGGACTATACCAAGCGGGCGAAACCTCCACACATCTTGATCAACCTCATGCTATACTCTAGGGATAGCTCAGCGGGGTATTGCGTGGGGTGTCTGCGTCCGCGCGAGGGCGTGTCGCATAGTAATTCAGTATTTTACTCGATCGCTACTTCAGTTCTGTAGAATTAGTTACTTAGAAACAATTGGCTTCTCTATAAAAAGCAAAAGAGTCACCCCGTTTAGCTTTTTGGTTGGAAGCTGCCGTCTTCAAGGGTGTCTTTACTGAATTCGTGAGATCGGTTCAGCGTTGTGCAAGTTCAAACGTTTATACGATTGAAATTGATGTTTTTGTTCTACATCTTACAATGTATGTTTAAAGACGAATATCTCTAGACCATCTCCCGGGTCTGCTCTACGCAATTGTGGTACAAACAATGCTAAGTGCATCTTAAATATAAAAATATCTCACCTGCATATCCGCTATCCGCCAAGGTTCAGTGTTGCTCGGGCTCCTATCTGCGAGCCAGCCATTGGGCAGTCGCTGCTGGCTCAGATGAAACAACGCACTGTCGATTCTGTAACATGGACACAGGAGACATTCAACCAAACGATGCCTCCTGTCCAAGCGTGGGCATGAGGGAGTGTTGGACTATTGGTGTACCGAGTGGTAGCCTTGGTAGCAGGAGACAACTAGAGTCCTATGCGCCAATACCTATCACCAGTAACCACCGCATTGCCGGACATTCTGCGGTATTTGGGTTTTACTTAAAGGGCTATGTTATAAACAATTTTTATACTCATGTTGGAACCTAGGAATCAGGCAGCGACGAGAGCTCGCCTTATTTAGGACCGGCTGACGAACATCTGGACTATATGGCCATTCCAATGGTCTCGTTTGATGACGTGATTCTCGTAGCCGATCTTCCGTCGACAGTAATACGCCACGTTAACTTTTTCACCCGAGAGCAACATTCAAGCTGCGAAGTAATTCTTTGGCTACATACATAACCTCTCCCGCTGCATCTGTATGAGAGACCACGGGGTAGACGACTGATTCACTCGGTTAACATAGACTACGCTGCGTAAAGCGTACTGTAAGAATAGTTACTCGGGTATGATGTCTGGTAAAGACAGCCCCTCTAGGGAACCCAAGATCGGTCAGAGGAAATGGTTCCACTAAAGGCTTATAGAGGGCATGACAGGAGGCGCAGCACGTGCAGTACCTGACGGCGTGTCCGCCGCGGCGCATGGCGTACAGCGCCAGCCGCCCGCGCCGCCGCCGCGCCGCCCGCAGCAAGCGCTCCAGCCAGCTGCCCGCGCCCGCCGCCTGCATGCTGCTGCACACAACACACGCGCCGTCACTGCACTACACGCCCTCAGGGGGCCCCAGCTGTCGGTGGCCCCGCGTGCGGGAGGGCGTTGCTATGCGACTGCTCAACGACGAGTACGTTTTAGTATTCCGTACTAAAGCGCCATGCCGTGAACCATTGTACATGACATAGCGTGCCCGATTTGACGGTCTGCTCTTTGATTACGGCTCAATACTTTTTAATACTATATGGGTGGCAAACAAGCATGCGGTCCGCCTGATAGTAAGCGGTTACCGCCAACTATGGACGCTATGCAACACCAGGGGTATCACGATGGTGAGAGGTGCGGTGGTATAAAGTGGAAGGTGGAATTTAATGAAAGGTGGTTTTCTTGAATACATACAATCCGCGTGATGGTAAGACTTTTCCCAGGAGCACTGTAGATACTGTAGCATTTATAATATTAGTAGGACGTATGATGACGCCGAGTCCCACACGGGGTAGGCAAGGGCAGGGCGATATTTCTCTCAAGGCTTACACACCCCTAAATATTCTATTTTTTAAATGTACATTGGTTGCGAAACAAAATGGCCCATTTGATATAAATATCTTCATTATGATCAATAGATTTATAATCTAAGAGTTACCCAATATGCTGCCAATAATACACACACTTTGGAAGGCTTACCAGCTCAATATGAAGTCAATCAATGAGACAATCGATCAATTAATTAATATAATCTTTATCTATACAATAATCCCACTCAAATCTTAGATTGTACCACTGGATACGGCAAGTCAACCTCTGGGGACTAAATTAAATGGTTATAATTACCATGTTACCACACATTGGGTTATGAAATGTGTGATGCAGACCCTTGGACACCAATAGGTATAGGACACCAGGTGTCGTGTAGGCCTGACGTGCACAGCACCCGCAAGTGGCACCAGAGACCACATAGAACAAAATAACAACATTAGCTCCGGGGAAACTATTCTTGACTGATTAATTGATTTTTTTTATGGTTCTCTAGCTAACGGCCTTCACCCATATCCTCGGAGCTGTGCACACAGCGGTAGTAGAACATGCTTTACCGTACCTTCCCCTGGTCCTCGGCTAGCGCTCCCGCGTCGACCTCACGGGTCGGTGGCACTGGCATCCAAACATTTCCAGAATATCAGTGTTTGACTACACTACACGGCCAGTATGGTCGGTGCGAGTACTACGAGTGGCGCGGGGTGTGTCAGCGCGCATGCGTGCTCGCGGCCTGAGCCAGACTGATTGCATCGACTAGCCGCCGCTGGTGGGGCACACGGCCGCTGGGGCTGACACTGTCATACGGCTATTGTAATACATTGATTGCGGACACGGTAGAAAAAAAAATGATACTTAATATTCCTTATTTGTTTGAAATCGAACAGCGTTCAAGTGACGTCATCGATTGAATATTTTATTTTGTGTAGGTACCTACATTAAATTGTTCATAAAACTAATCCATAGACACAAACATTGTATTGGTGATCACACAGTTCTCGGCTGTGACGGCCAGACCCCACCAACAGCTTGTGTTCAAAGTACGACTGCGAGACACTGTCACCCAGGCGTCGGTGTAAGCACATGAGCGGAACAACTTTGTCACTGGCCTGCGGGAAACAGTTTCACGAGAAATGATGCCTTAGTGTCGAGCAAATGTTTGTCGCTGGTTACAGTAGTTGTGTAAAAGTAAAATAATTCAAAACGCAATAAACAATGTTCAAAATATAAATAATATATATTCTCACGCCTTCCCATAAGGTTCCCCGAAGGGGCAGGCAGGCAAACACCCACTTTCCGCCAGAGGTATATTAGGTGCCAACGTGGCAGATGGCGAGTCCATCGCCGTTACTCAAGCACTACTATACATACGCCTTGATGAATTCTCAGACGTATGCAAGTTTCCTCTCGATGTTTTCCTTCACCGTCAAGCTCGTGGTGTGGCTAATCATTGTACTTAAGTTCAGAAAAACTCATTGGTACGGTCGGGATTCGAACTTGCGACCTTTGCGTCGCAGGGAACTGCTCGAACCACTCGGCCACCACGGCTCACTAGGTTACTGTATAATAATAATATATATATAAAAGCCGAATCGAACAGTTCGAATCGAACAGTAACCTAGGTGGCCTAAAAATTAATATGCCTTCCCGCCTTCCCACAATGGCAGCCTGCTCGAGCCATCTCGACAGACATGGCTCTTTGTATAATACAATGCTTTGATACAGCCTGCAACCACAATAATGCAAGTTCGAATCCGGCCTGTACTGTACATTTTTTTTTCTGAACAGTACAGTGATTAGTCACACCTCGAGCTTTACGATGAAGGAAAGTCGAGAGGAAATCAAAGGCGAACGTATAGTCGTGCTTGCGTCATGTAAGCACCTAACATATATCTCTGGCGGAAAGTGTGTGTGCGGGTACTAGGTACCTATACACCTCTGCCTATCCCCTTGGGGACCATACCTTGGGGACCTTATGAGCAGGCGTGAGGATATATTATTATTATTTTCCGATAATGTACATTGTTGATTTATTTACAATAACAACAATTAACAATTTATATTTTAAATTTTAAAAGAGAGAGTTTGCATGGTTGAATATTTGCTACTCCATTACGCCATAACGGCCAGCGGAATTGAATTAAAGTTGCACAGAAGTTTAACACGTGGACTATTTTGTATTTTCAAGACGATTACTTCAAGCACCTAACTCTTGAGTGAAGCTATGTCCAGTAGTTCCAAGGCGCAGTATGTTGCCCACCACCTGCGACCTCTCCTTGTCTCGGGGATGTTGGTAGCAGCGAGCTGCGCCTGGCCCAGGGTATCGGTGCGAGGGTACTGTACTGCCGTGGCCGTGTACGTAAACTAAATTATTTTCCAAAGTGATCAATCAAGCGATATATGACGTCACTGGGCGATTGTCACCAGATATACTCCCGCGTAGGCACTACTCGCCGCGCCCGGTGATTGATTGACCATCACATGTAAGTCCTCCATTAGAACTTTACCTTACAATAAGAAAACTAGGTGTTGACTGCGGCTTTGTCTATTTGGATATTCATGCATATCATCCCGCCTTCCCACGTGGGCTTCGCAGCTTCTGCAGAGATGCAGCAACTATCTCTTTTCACCGGAAATATCTTAAATTTCTGCTTAAAGGGGGACTCTGGTCACAAAGTGATTTTTAAAGTAAGCATTATCTGTATTTACTGCTTTACTTGAAATAAATTGTTTATCTATCTAAATATAAATAATATAAGTATAAGAAATCCTTTGTGAATAAATACATATTTATTTTGATAATTATTATATTTAGGTGGCCACGTGACACATGGCGAGTCCTCGTCTCAACTCGAGCACGCCTACACTTAATTCGTATTTCTTCTCAAACGCATACATGTTTTCTTTCGCCGCAAAACTCGTAGGCCTGGCAAGTAAGAACAATGAGAAAAATGCTATTAGTACCGACCACCCAGGTTCAAACCTGCATCCTTACAAAACTCGGCCAACTTGGCTCTCTCGGCTCATTGTAAGACACAACAAATTGAAAATGTTATCTCATGTAATTAAAATGTATCAATGTCACTTAACTGTACATAATGATAGATTAACGCGCACCAAATGAGTGGTTTTTCCACAATTGTCAGCGATAATGATCTGCATGATTGGATGAATTAAATACAAGCGGAAATCGTTTTACGAACAGCACGCGGCGGCGGGCGGCGACATGCTCCTTACTAGGCCGACACACACTGCGACACAGATCTCAATTAATAGAGAAACCTTAATATATTCTCGGTGAAGCCCATTATGTAGTGCATACCCTGCATACGGCCTCCTGGCCTGGACTAGGTAACTAGACAACGATATATTTACTTATATAGATAGATATATACATAAATACATAGGACATCCAAGACTAAGGTACAAATACTCGTGTTCATCACACAAATATCTGCCCTCAGCGGGATTCGAACCTGCGACCGCAGGTTTTGCAGTGAGGAGCTCTAACCACTAGGCTGACAATGAATGTGAGGTAACGGGAGCGGAGATACCAAAGATAAGTCGAGGTCGTGTTGTCTGTCTGCGCATACAATGACTTACTATGTACCATTAAATAATCCGCTCGGCTGATAACGATCATAATTATTGACTTGAGCGATTATCATTATCGTATAGTTGCCTATTTGGTCGCCACAACGCCGCCAGCCGCTACTCTGGATAACCTCCCTGCTGAACTCACCTAGATTCCTATGCGAAATTAATTCCACCGCCGTATTATACGTCATAGATGTCATCTGATGATCACCTGTTATCCTGTCATTCTGCGTTACTATACCTCTGCCTAACCCTCGGGGGCCCTCGTGAAGGTCAATACTGGTACAGGTATATACATTACGTAGGGAACCATTGGCTTACAGCGTAGAGGCGAGGGTTGTGAGGAGTGAGTAGGGACTGGAGCGTATAGCCAGCCCGCGCTGAAGGTAGTAATGTAGTCCAAGGGCGGGCGGCACGCGTCGGCGGGCGGCGGTCGATGGCGGCCGACACTCCGGCGCCTGCAGCCTCCGCCCGCGACACACCGGGCGGGCCTGCCTGCGAGCCTGCTGCACTGACACCGAGCTACTACTACCATATCACACTATACACAACACAGAACACTACTGTCTTGACAAAAATAATATTATTAAAATATCAAGAATATAATAAAGGCTTCGCACGGGTAGACATTAGATTTGTTAATAGAAGAAAATATAGCCTATGTCACTCAGGGTGAATGTAGCTTTCCAATGGTGAAAGTATTTTTCAAATCGGTCCAGTAGTTTGGGAGCCTATTCAATACAAACAAACAAACAAATCTTTCCTTTTTATTATTCTTACTAATATTATAAATGTGAATGGAAGTTTGTTTGTTACGCTTTCACGTAAAAACTACTTAAGAGATCACTATAAAACTTTGTACACATATTCTTGGAGGTATTAGAAGTAACATAGGATACTTTTTATTGAAAAAAAAACATTTTTACGAAAGATAAAAAAGCCGTCCACGCCGACGAAGTCGCGGGCACAGCTAGTATTAGTATAAATAGTATAATAATAATAAATTTGTTTCAAATACCAAAATTTATAAATTTAATTTATAAAATAAATTTCAAATCTTATCAATATTAAAAATAAGTTAAATTTAATCAAAATACATGAAATCAAAATAAATATAGATAAATCGCCATTCGTTAGTCTCACAATATGATAGATGAGTGTCTTATGCTTGTTATTATATCAGCTTGGCACATTAACAAGCATAAACGTATGTGCTCAGCACTCAGTGTATATGCGGATGAAGCGCATAATGCCGTGTCCATCAACTCCCTCTGCCCACCCTATGAAGGGACTAAATCCGAACAGCAATTAAAGTGGGTTAGCGCCCGCGTCCAGCTCCCGGTGTGTCGCTCGCTTTACGTTTTACTCTCGATTTAGCGAGAGTTTTGGCAAAACATCAGTCGCGCGTTACGCGGACAGACCTCAGCATCTGAGCCATAAACAACGCGCGCCACCAGCCTGCAGCCTGCTGGAGTCCAGCTGAGAGCGAGCCCCGCAGCATCGGCAGGGACGCCGAGGCATGAACGCAGTTACACTCGTGCTAGGACCGCAGTAAGGTCTAAGGTAGGTTTGTTTCGTGTTATTCGACATGGTGCCTACCTTCTACCAGTATTACCAACCAACAGAGTATTTCATCCCCATACCTCGGAATTAGTAAAAGTAAAAGAGTACTCTTCCGTGAACGCTCAGGCTTTCGCTCAGGCAATTCCCCGTTGAGGTTTTCCCCGGACAGTACAGAATAGAGTTCTTCAAAATGGGTGTGAAGAGATTCCGGCAGGGCCGGCAACGCGCGAGCGATACCCTAGTGTTGCAAATAGGCTTCCATAGGCGACGGTAACCGCTTACTATCAGGCTGGCCGCATGCTTGTCTACGACTACCACATTGCGTTGCTACATATGTACCATTGAAGGTTTCCGGCTCAATATTTTTCACCTGGTAGCAGAGAGAATAGAGCGCCAGTTTTCTCTTGACTTACATACCTCTTTCGCTTCGTCCACATTCATCAGTCTCTTCACACTTGCTCGTCGATTTCGAGTACTCTTGACGTTCCCGTCCTTGAACGTCCGATCGATTCGATCCAGGTAGTTGGAACGTGGTCTTCCTCAGCGTCTTCTTGCACACAATTTTGCTTTGTATATAAAATGTTGTGGATTAAAAAATGATGAGGCTATATAGAGCAGGCGTCACCGACCATGGGCGGAGCGGCCGGCGGCGTGCTGCTGGGCGTGGGCGCGGCGGAGGTGTGCGCGCCGCTGCTGCTGCTGTGCTGGCTGTGCTGCTGGCCCGACGAGTCCCAGTCTGGTGCGTGCTGCGGCCTGGACATATATAGCGATCATAGCTCCACACATTCCCACAGGGGCCCTGCAAAGGCAGGCGCACGTCTGTAGGTAGTATCCACACACACACATTTCGCCGAAATTATATTTTAGGTGCCAAAGTGGCAGATGGACTCACCATCATCGCCGCTTTTCAAGCACAACTATGCATATATCTTTGAATGTCTCGTCAAGCGTATGCAGGTGTGTCATCTCAGAGTTGTCCTTCACCGTAAATCTTGTGGTACGACAATGTCTGTGTCTTGCAGGCCACCGCTCGAACCATTCAGCCACTAGGCTTTATATATTGATGTAAAACAAATATATACATACAAGCCACTACAACTTGTATTTCGATCTTCATGAGCCTGTTTGTCAGAGGCCAGTGACTTGCTATTGACGTGTATGTTTGTGTGTGGGAGGCTGTAAGGATTATATGAAAAGACCTTTTGCGTCGCAGCAGGGGTTTGGGGGGTTTTAATTAATGCAATTAGGGATACATCTCTGATATCATATACAAGGATATTGTATGTTGGCTCTGATTGTGACGACACCTCTTGCTACCCAGAATACATAGCCAGTGTTTCTCATTCCAGACGTCAGTTCTGAGAGTCATCCGACGCGGCCAGTGGTTGCTCGTGGTATGTATTCGTGTCCAACATTACAATAAACAATCAGTTAATAATATGACATGTAGCAAAAGCTTATGTAGCTTAATTTTATACTAGCGTAGAAATTGTCTGCACTGGTACATTATGTCCTGGAATAAAACACACCTGGAATAAAATACACCAACAATCCAGCTATTAATCTATCTCTACGTTAAATTGCAACAATCTGTTCAGCCGTCCTGGTGTGAAAGAGGAACAAATATCCCCATGATCGCATATTAATAATATAATATATCCTCACGCCTTCCCACAAGGGTCCCCGAAGGGGTAGGCAGAGGTGTATAGGTAATACCCTCACACCCACCTTCCGCCAGAGGTGTATTTGGTGCCAACGTGACAGATGGCGAGTCCATCGCCGTTGCTCAAGCATGTCTATACATACATACATATACATAGCCTTTGAATTTCTGAACATATTAGGTTAACTTTCGATGTTTTTCTTCACCGTAAAGCTCGTGGTGTGACTAATCACTGTACTTATATTCAGAAAAACTCATTGGTACAGTCCGGATTCGAACTTGCGATCTTTGTGTCGCAGGCAACTGCTCGAACCACTCGGCTACCACGGCTTGCCCGCATCGCATATTATAACAGTATCATATCTTGTCTACCTTTCTAGTTGAACAAAATGACTTGCATGAATGTAATTATCGTCTCGTTACTATGATACGTGAGGTTCTAGTACGTCTGGTTGCAGAGGCGGGCGCCCGGCGGCGCTCGAGCGAGTTCTTCGGCCGCCGCCTCGGGACCAGCGCACTCTCACTGCACCTGCCCAGCACATCGGGTATGTACCGCTGGAGGAGTGCCCACTTGCATTCCTTTACATTTTAGGCCATTTTGTTCGAACAAGTTCTTCAGGCAACTTCTAACATCTACCATGGACGTGGAATTAATTCATCCCCATACCTTGGAACTACAAAGGTCTCGCACTACGCGCTTCCGAAGGAGTTTCCTTCCGCGAACGCTCAGGCTGTGGAATGAGCTCCCCGTTGAGGTTTTCCCTGGAGAGTACAGTATGGAGTTTAAAAAGGGTGTGAAAAGATTCCTGCAGGGATATGTACGCGAGATATACTCCTGGTGTTGGTGTATAGGCGGCGGTAACCGCTCACTATCAGGTGGACCACATGCTTGTTTGTCACCCGTGTGTAATAAAATAAAAAGTACATAAACCGTGGTACTACACTTTGCATTTTCCTGAAGACCATTTTCTTCATTTTCTATGTATCCTCCAATCCCATTTAAAGGCGCTCCAGCATGGAATAAATGCTCAAAGCTGTGACCGTACAACATGTGACATTAACTAACATTTGATCGAGTGCATGCCCGTCAGGTCACAAGAAGCAGCCGCTGTCTGCTCACCGCAGCCACGAGGACATCGGCGGCCGCCGCCAGTCGCAGCAGGACGCGCGCTACCACTCCGCGCCCAGCGTCATCCACGAGGTGCTGCACCGGCGCGACTGGGACCGCTCCGCCAAGGAACTGCACATCCCCCTCAAGCCCGCCACCAGCGCCGACCACCACGCCGGACATGACTCCGACGCCGACAGTGACGTCAGCAGCGGCCCTCCGCGCGCTGAACCTGAATCTTCTTCGATTGAAGAACTTAAACCTCGAGAACCAGCGAAGCCGTGCAAGAAGCACTACACTAACATAAAGTCCTCTCGAGGCAAGAAGAAGGATACGAAAGACGATCGCAGCATCAAGGAGATTGCGTCCACCAGCGACGACAAGGACTGTGACGTCACGGAGTCTAACTTCTATATTGGGGAGAGTAATGAGGCTCGTTGCGCGCTCGAGTGCGGCAACGAAACACCTGACGCGCAGAAAAAGTCCATGTACAGGGCAAAAGAAGCGAAGCAGAATTTTAACGAGTCGCTGAAATCCAAGGAGAGGCCGTGGCAGACCCTGGGCCCGGTCGACGAGCATCACCCGCGGCTGTTCCAGTTCTGCCTGGATGACGTCATCGAGCAGATGGACCGCTCGGGCGCGCTGCACCACTCGCTGCAGTCGCGGCAGAGCGCCGCCTGCTCGCTGCTGCCGCCGCCCTCCGCGGGTGAGGACCGCGGCTCAATGCGCTCGGCTTACCATGTACTCGGCGGTGATGTAATTATGTGTTCAAAGCATGGGCTCTGTGTGTGAGCTGCTCGCATCTGATATGTCTTTATATACGCTTCCTACTTGCAACTAATCTCAACAAATAATCTCAACATCGTGTCCCCGACTGACACACCTCTTTTTCCACAAAATAATATGTCCCCTAACTCTGTACCGGCTCGCGAGTTAACAAAGCCGTACTCTACTTACTACACATTACCTTTTACATTAGTACTGTAACCGTTGCAAGCTGTATATTATATACTTTTATATAAAAAGCAATATTTATGCACAATTTTATGAGGCTAGTTTATTATAGTTCTTGAGACGGTTCCATCAGTCACACCTCGAAATTGGTCTAAACTTTCCGTAGCCATTAATATCATTAGATCTTCAATCAAGTAGGGTGCTGCAAGTTGCGAGCTAAAGTGATGTGTCTGGTCGTGTGAGCTGTCGCGCTTGGCCTCGAGCTGCGGAGGTCCGTTTGCGCTGAGGTGTCGCTTTGTGTCGTGCCGGGGCAGAGGCCGTCGGCTACGAGTGGGAGGCCGAGTGGGAGGCCGAGGCCGAGGCCGAGTGGGAGGGCGAGGCGCGGTGCCTCGCGAGGCCGGCCTCGAGGCGCGCGAGGCACGCCAGCGACGGGGACATCCTGGCGCCCTCGCAGCGCCCCGAGTCGGGCGCCTTCTCCGGTGAGTCCGCGGCCGCCTGCACTCCTGTGGCCAGCTGCAGCGGCACTCGGCGCTCACTTACAGATACTCGTATACCTGCCGCCGCTACTGCGGGGGACTTGAAGCTACTAATGGACAGGGAGGTGTGTCCGAGTACTTTTTACACTCAGAATTCAAACACGTCGGGCCTAACCCAGAATGACCTGCATGCAGAACATTCATCGGCATAGTATTTGTGTGACAGGTACGTGATAGTACACTATCTTACTGTTGGGGACGCGGTTGTGCAATAGTCACGGATCATGGTTCTTTTCTGGAACCACGAGGTAAGGTGTCGGTGATGTCGAGGGCTACACTACAGGTTTGCTCGCGACTGTCGAACTAGGTCTAGGTGCCAATGGTTGTGTTACGTGTGTCCAGAGAGCGAGCTAGACCTGGAGCTGGAGGCGAGCGAGGAGCGGCCGCCCGCCTACCACGAGCTGCCGCCCGCCTACCACGAGCTGCCGCCCGCCGAGCGCAGGGAGACTGCCATATGAGCGCCCCGCCAGGGTCACGCACACATCGCCCATCACTCCATCGCGGGGTTCCATCAGCTAGTAATGAATATTGCGAGTATTGTTGTATGTTGTAAAATAAATTATTATAATATTTAATTATTTGTGTTGTCCAGTGGCTTGTACAGAGCAGTGTTGTTCATAATATACGTCCTTTACTAAGTGTCCATTGCCTTTTCATTTCCCGTGGTTTGTTAGTAAACAGTGGCCATCGCCGCCACTCAGCCTGTCAATGCCAAGGCTACCATGAACCCGTGGCAGCCCTTGCGGTGAGCGAGCTTCAGAATTACTAAGCCTAATTGGATTTAATTAGGCAAAGAATACATTATTCGCGGAATTAACACATAGAACATTATTTATTCCTGAAAGAGGTCCATAGATGTAGCATTTTACGCGGATGCAATCGTAAGCACATACTCAACCTGTAACAAGTGTCCTGTATAGCCCCATGCCCCCGCCTCCAGGGAACACGGGAACACTAGAGAGAGATACCAAATACTTTACAACAACAGTTTATTCTGAAACCGTATTAACCATTTACATACACAATTAATAACATAATACAATTTACATATAGCCTTGCTACACAACAAGCGACATTTGTACGTATATATTGTAAAAATAGAGTATAAAATCCATCGCATTTAAGTATACATTACTAGCGGCTCGTCATTGCAAAGGTTCTGGAGGCAGGATGTCGCGCTCCTGGCAACACCACTGGTGCGCGAACAACTGTATTTGGTATGGGAACTGTATTATGTTGCCATCTAATCTAAATATTAGGTCTGCTGGCGGGTATCAAGTACGTGGTAGGCCTGCTAGTAAGCGGTTACCGCCATGGTCATATATTTCAGTTACATGCTTTATACAGATACTCTGCGTCGTTCCCACTACTCGCTGGCTTTTGGACGACACAACAAAACAACAGATATTTTGGCACGATTCATGTAAATACATGGGTACATATATCTAACACACACACAGAGACACTTTGGCAGGTTTTATATATATATATATATATATATATATATATATATATAGTCACGCCTTCCCACAAGGCTCCCCGAAGGGGTAGGCAGAGGTGTATAGGTAATACCCACACACCCACTTTCCGCCAGAGGTATATTAGGTGCCAACGATGACAGATGGCGAGTCCATCGCCGTTACTCAAGCACGACTATACATACGCTTTTTAAATTTCTTCTCAGACGTATGCAGGTTTCCTCTCGATGTTTTCCTTCACCGTAAAGCTCGTGGTGTGACTAATCACTGTACTTAAGTTCAGAAAACCTCATTGGTACAGTCGGGATTCGAACTTGCGACCTTTGCGTCGCAGGCAAATGCTCGAACCGCTCGGCCACCTTAAAAAATAAACTGTCATAGTACAGTTGAGCTTCCTAATACAGGCATTTTCGTGCTTAAAATTAGATTCTTCACTAAACGTTAGCTTGTACAAACACTGCCCTAAAGATAAGATTATGTTCATAAAAACCGTTACATACACAACATTATGAGTATTTTTATTAGTAGTTACTGGTCGCTACAACAGTAGTAATGAGCATCATTTATACAATATTGGAGTAGTCCTTCGCTTATGGAGGACGGGAATTGTCTACTGGAGGCAATGATGTATTATACTGGAGGGCGTCAAAGAGTCTGGCTCGTGTTCATAAATGTTAATAACTGTAAATATTCACACACAATACAATGATATCATAGGAGCATTCCATACAAATTGAGCTAGTCCCAAACCAAGCAAAGCTAATAAGAACTTGACCATATGAGCTATCATATACCTATGTACATACATACACATATACCTATGTACATACATACACATATACCTATTTACATACATACACATATACCTATGTACATACATACACATATACATATGTACATACATACACATATACCTATGTACATACATACACATATACCTATGTACATACATACACATATACCTATGTACATACATACACATATACCTATGTACATACATACACATATTACCTATGTACATACATACACATATACC
>JACCPG010004504.1:0-21856 GCA_016069955.1 Drepana arcuata | reverse complement strand
ATTTGTAATTAAAATGAAACACCAAAAGTTTATAGCCTTTAAAACCTTACGAAGGTCCACGAAAGTGGAAATGTTGAAACCTTAAATTAGATTATGCTGGGTAAATTAAAATAATACAGAGCTAGGTGGTCGTGTGGTTTGAGAGTCGCCTTCAACACAAAGGCTGCATGTTCGAATTCCGACTGTATCAATGATTTTTTTGGACATAAGTAAAACACTGATTAGTCACACCACGAGCTTTACGGTGATGGAAATCATCGAGAGTAAAACCTGCATACGTCTGAGATGAAATTAAGAGACGTGTGCATAGGTAGTCATGTTGGCACCTAAAATGTATCCCCGGCAGAAATTGGGTGTGGATAATACCCTGCCCTTGTTCCTTTTTCACTCAAAACTAAATAGAGTTGGATGAAATTGAGGACAGAGATCGATTTTTAGTTGTCTTAGGATATTAGCTTGACATTATTTATTTAAAGTTTATGCACAATTACAGTACAATGGTGGACTTAATGCTAAAGCATTTATGTCTTTTGGTGGTGGCAGAGTGGTTCGAGTAGTTGCCTATGACGCAAAGATCACAAGTTCGACTGTATCACTGACTTTTTCTGTAACTAAGAACATTGATTAGTCACACCACGAGCTTTACGGTAAAGGAAAACATCAAGAGGAAACCTGCATACCACTGAGGAACAATTGAAAGGTGTATGTATAGTCGTGCTTGAGCAACGGTGATGGACTCGCCATCTGTCACGTAGGCACTTAAATTATATCACTAGCGGAAAGTGGGTGTGTGGGTACTACCTATACACCTCTGCCTACCGTGCGCGTGCCCGGGAAGGCACGAGGATAAATTGTTATATTTCTCCTATTATCTTTACCCTATAATCTCTAGCTGCCGTAATCCACTAACCCCAAAGTACATAGGGAGTAATTGACAAATAGCGACCGCGAGTGTCACGTCTGTACCAATTATTTTATCGTGTTACTAGCGCTCTGTAATTGTATTCATTAACGTTTGGCGTGTTTTGTTGGGTAGGATTTGTCGAGGTTTTCTCTGTAATCTGATTGGGGAATGTATTGCAGCTTACTCTGTGGCGTGGTCTGAATGAAAACTATTGAGTCGCGTTCGTGTACTATCAGTTTTAAGATTACTGCTCTAGTTCATTGAGATCATGAGCAGCATTTGATAATATTGATATTTTTTGTCCGGAATAAAAATAAAATAGAGCCGTGGTGGCCGAGTGGTTCGAACAGTTGCCTGCGTCGCAAAGGTCGCAAGTTCGAATCCCAACTGTACCAATGAGTTTTTCTAAAACTTAAGTACAGTGATTAGTCACACCACGAGCTTTACGGTGAAGGAAAACATCGAGAGGAAACCTGCATACGTCTAAGAAGAAATTCAAAAGGCGTATGTATAGTCGTGCTTGAGTAATGGCGATAGACTCGCCATCTGTCACGTTGGCACCTAATATACCTCTGGCGGAAAGTGGGTGTGTGGGTATTACCTGTACATCTCTGCCTACCCCTTCGGGGACCCTTGTGGGAAGGCGTGAGGAATAAAACATACCTTATATTTAAACAACCTCACATACATTTGTATCGTATTTCCTCCCGCCTTCCCACAAGGGTCCCCGAAGGGGTAGGCAGAGGTGCATAGGTTGCCAACGAGACGGATGACGATTCCATCGCCGTTACTCAAACACGGTTTTACTTACGCCTTTGAATTTCTTCTCAAACGTATGCAGGTTTCTGATGTTCCTTCACTGTAAAGCTAAAAACGTGGAGTGACTAATCACTGTTCTTAGGTACAGAAAAACTCATTGGTACAGTCGGGACAAGAGCTTGCAAACTTTGTGTTGCAGGCAACTTATCAAACCACTTGGCCACCTCGGCTTTTCACATTTAAAATATTAGTAGGATAAGTTTGTCAACTATATATTTTCCTCTTCAATTTGGTCAGTATCGTTGCTATAAGATATGACAATTGCGTGATCATGTTCCGTAGAGTGAGTTCTTAGATATTTTGGCGCTCGTTCAATGCACCAATTGTATTCAGCTCTCATACCATCGTACGTATCCGATTCACATGGTGAATGCAAATGTCTACCACTTAGTCAGTAATAGGGCAGATAAATAGCCCTGACTTAACACATTTACCGCCTTGATAATGCCCCGAACCAATGTTTCTACATCGTCTACCGTATCCAGACCTCTATGGCGCCTCCTTCCGACCCCTTTTCTTTTACTATTTCTATACATTCAGGGAAGGGAGGGAGGCCATTATATACTGGTTAAGTCCGGCGAGATGTTAGAAATTATGGCAGAGCATTTGTCAAAGTCCAGCGTACTCTGATCGTAATGTATAGTAAAGTATGAATGCTTTATAGAACAGGGAGCGGTGTTCAGACGCGATCTTGGAAACGAAAGAATTCTGCGAAGTATTGTCTATGCACGTGTGTTTTACTTAGAAGAGATATCGATATTGTTGCGAGCTGAATTAACATTTTGATTGAAACCAAAGTAATAAAGTTGCAATCAGAAAAACTCGCTATTACTTCAAGATTTCATTAAAGACTAGTTGTGCTGTGCGGATTCACCGACGTAATGAAAATTATAATTATAACATCGCCTTCCCATAAGAGGGTAAGGTGGGTAGGTAAAACCCACACACCCACTATCCGCCTAAGATATATTTTAGGTGCCAACGTGACAGATGGCGAGTCCATCGCCGTTACTCAAGCACGACTGTACATACGCTTTTGAATTTCTTCTCAGACGTATGCAGGTTCCCTCACGATGTTTTTCTTCACCGTAAAGCTCGTGGTGTGACTAATCACTGTACTTAAGTTCAGAAAAACTCATTGGTACAGTCGCGATTCGAACTTGCGACCTTTGCGTCGCAGGCAACTGCTCGAACCACTCGGCCACCACGGCTCTGTTAGTTTGTATTTAGCTAATAAATATGTTTTTAATAGAATTGAATTGAACCGTATCAATTTTATATGCAAAAAGAAAAACTTTTGTTCTAGTATTACAGAGGTATACACTATATCTTTTTTCTGTTTAAATAATTATATCCTTCAGTGCTTACTTGCATAATAAGGCTTGAGCGCGACTAACTAATTAAAAGTTCTACCGACGTCGAGTAATAGGTTTTGTTTTTCCGCTCATGAAATTCATAGCTTATAATAACAGTTCATAATTACACACCCAAGGCTCTCTCGCGGGACATCGAAATAATTTAATTTTAAAACTGACTTCAAAATATTAAGTAGCGACAAATCATTTTCGGCATTTCATTTAAATACATATTGTCAACCTACCTTTCTATCGATGTTGATCACAAAGTTTACTTCAGCGTCCCTTTCCATAAGGAGCGCTGAAGGGTAGGCAGAAATGTGAAGTAGTACAGACCCACTTTTTACCGGAGATTAATTTAAAGTGCCAACGTGATAAAATGTCGACTGATATCTTTTAATTTCTTCTCGAAGGTATGCAGGTTTCCTATCTATATTTTCCTTCATAGTGAAGCTCGTGGCATGACTAATCATTGTACTTAAGTTCAGAAAAACTCATTGGTACAGTCGGGATTCGAATGAGCAATCTTTGTGTTTCAGGCAACTACAAGAAACACTCAGCCACTACGGCTACTAAAATTATTAACATATAATACTCCTTTAGCTAAGGGCTTCCTACATAGAAACATAAATCTGTGATTAACCTATCAATTAATGCTAAAGCTAGTATTTTATCGATTATTTATATTATTCAAAATCCATCGCCGTTTCTTGATAATAGAATTTATTATCAAACGTTTGCATATCTCCCCTCGACGATTTTCAATGTTAGCCTCGTCGTGTGATGTATCCCTAGATACAAATTCAGACCGGTACAGACCGGTCGTTACAGCTCAAATTTTTATATGATCATATTAAACCTCTGTTTCCTGACATTAGCTTAAGCTGCAACAATACCACACCCAAATAGAACGTGTGGAATTATATTGTAAAACACGGTACAATGTATTTTACACTACCTCACTACGTGTGTTGATAGCAATAAAATGATAAAATCTGTTGCTATTATAATATGTCTGTGTCACTGTAAGCTTTTTATAAGGTTATTTTTATTTAAGCTGTAGGTAAAGTAGGTCTTGTCTTTGTTTTATACGTACATAAGTCTCTAGTATCCTGCCACGCACTTTTATTATTTTTGAAACAGTATAATCTCATAGCAATTAACAATATTTACAAAGAACAGTTGAGCCGTGGTGGCCGAGTGGTTCGAGCAGTTGCCTGCGACACAAAGATCGCAAGTTGCAAGAATCCCGACCGTACCAATGAGTTTTTCTGAATTTAAGTACAGTGATTAGTCACACCACGAGCTTTACGGTGAAGGAAAACATCGAGAGGAAACCTTCATACGTCTGAGAAGCAATTCAAAGGCGTATGTATAGTCATGCTTGAGTAACGGCGATGGACTCGCCATCTGTCACGTTGGCACCTAATATTTCTCTGGCGGAAATAGGGTGTGTGGGTATACACCTCTACACCTCTGCCTACCCCTTCGGGGACCCTTATGGGAAGGCGTTAGGATATATATTAAATAAATTTAGTATTCAATACCCAGAAGACCACGCCGTTTTAAATTAGTCAAGTAGTACAAACACTCTTGTACATTATCTTCGGAAATAGGTTACGAGACCAATATAAAATTAAGCAAATATGATAAAACTGCGTTTGAAGGAAATAGAGTGGTAATCAGGATACTTAACGCAGTAGTGGCAAACCGCAAAACCACTTAAGTTCACTTAATACAACGGGAAAGGAAAGTGGAGTGGGCCCGGAAGAGCCTCCAGGGTCCTCGGGCCCGGAGTGTAGAGCCGAAGTAGGCCTCGCATTTGGTCCTTGTAAATTGTTTATCGAGCTTGAACTACACGGCACGTGCACGGAAAATGGACGGGATTCTAAACTATTTAAAATTATTGCTTTGAGTTGAAAAAGCGCCGATTTATTTAATATACCGCGGCTGAAACCACGATATAATGTCACATTTTATTACACACATATATATAATAGTCCCTGCTCACTTTCCGCTGAAGATAAACTTTGTGCCAACATAATTACAGATGGCAAGTCCATCGCCGTTACTCAAGCACGACTATACAAACGTCTTAGAATTTCTTCTCGTAATTATGCAGATTTCTTCTCGATGTTTTGCTTCACCGTAAAGCTCGTGGCGTGACTAATCACAGTACTTAAGTTCAGAAATATTCATTAGTACAGTCGAGATTCGATCTTGCAATCTTCGTGTTTCGGGCAACTTGAACTTGAACGACGAGGCAACGGTGGCACAATTTTAAAATGATTAAAATGATGAGCCGTGGTGGCCGAGTGGTTCGAGCAGTTGCCTGCGACGCAAAGGTCGCAAGTTCGAATCCCGACTGTACCAATGAGTTTTTCTGAACTTAAGTACAGTGATTAGTCACACCACGGGCTTTACGGTGAAGGAAAACATCGAGAGGAAACCTGCATACGTCTGAGAAGAAATTCAAAGGCGTATGTAGGTATAGTCGTGCTGGAGTAACGGCGATGGACTCGCCATCTGTCACGTTGGCACCTAATATACCTCTGTCGGAAAGTGGGTGTGTGGGTATTTACCTATACACCTCTGCCTACCCCTTCGGGGACCCTTGTGGGAAGGCGTGAGGATATATTATTATTATATTATTATATATAAAATCGTTTTTGAAGATTTTGAGTTTATCCAAATTTTCCTCTAAATTGTTATTATAGGTGTGTTATATTTATGATAAAACAACTCATGCAGGTTGTTTGACCGTTTCTACCCCTGACATGTGACCTACTCTTAACCAGCTATGTGATTTAATAGTATAAGAGATCCCTATAGAAATTTGATCATTTTGAAAACGTATTACATTTAGCCGAATCCCTCATGGGATAGGCAGACAGGCCGGTTGTCTCTTGACTTTCATGCCTATTTAGATTCAAGATTAACTTCATACGTGCTCGCCAGTTACCCATAGGACATAAAGTTTTCTAGTTACCTGCAAATGCTACGGCCTGTACTGACTTGCTGTATTATTGTCGGATAATGTAATATAATAAACCAGCTGTCCCGCCCAGCTTCGCTCGGGTGAAAAAATTAAATTGCCCGTAACACGATCGCAGCGCCATCTATCGGGTCCAATTGTAAATCTAAACCATTCTCGAATCCACCTTAAGACACACAGAAAGGGATAGCTTCGCCCGGGTGAAAAAGTTAAATTCCTGAAACTCGATCGCAGCGCCACCTATCGGGTCCAATTTAATATAGCCTATGTTTCGTCGCCGTCGCCGTCGCCGTTACCGGAGATAGTGTAGCTTCCCAACAGTGAAAGAATTTTTCAAATCGGTCCAGTAGTTTTTGAGCCTATTCATTACAACCAAACAAACAAAGTTTTCCTCTTTATAATATTAGTGTAGATAATAATATAATAATGTTAATTAATTTATTAACGTAAAAAAATTCCGTAATACATTTCCCAGTCTTTCCGCTGAGCGGTAGGCGGAGATATTAATTGTTCACTTCCGTCCGCTATTAAAGTCTAACAGAGTTCAAAGTTCAGTTTCCCCTCCAGTTACTCCTAACTCGTCGAAAAATACGGCAGGTTTCTTAATTTTACATCTTTTTTCTTATAAAACCTTACACGCCTGTTAAAGCCTGTTGAATTATTTACCAGCTAAAGCTTAGTACAGTAAGACTACGTCACAAAAGCTCCAAAAGTATTTAAATGTAAGTGAGATATTTTTTTAAAAGAAAAGCTTAGTGGGTATCATTCTTTTGTTATACCATCTTAAATTTTAAATGGAAACAAATGAGCTTATGAAAGATCTATCAAAAACAAGTACGGGTTCAATGTTCACTCGACCGAATCATTGTGTTGTGATTCTCATTTTCTTATAAGTCTTTAAATCTTATAAGTTTAGCTATGATGGCCGAGTGGTTTGAGTAGTCGCCTACAAGCCAAATATTGCAAGCTTATATTCCAGTTGTACCAATAAGGTTATTCGGACCTTGGTAAACACAGTGATTAATCACACCACGAGCTTTACGGCGAAGGAAAACATCGAGAGTAAACGTTCAAACTTTCAACTAGCAATTAAGACATATATGTTGTATGAAGTTTTATTTAGTTGTATTAGAGAAACTGCGACTAAAACTGGTTACGTTGAAACTCAACAAAATCTCAAGCGGAATGTCGGTGTTGGAACTGTGCTTACTCCTTCGGTGAAACTTATGGGAATGCTTGAAGATATCTTAACTTATATTATAAATGTGAATGTAAGTTTATTTCGCTTTCACGTAAAAACTACTTAACCGATCATCAAGAAACTTTGTACACATATTCTCTAAGGTATTAGGAAGGATATAAAATACTTTTTATAACAAAAAATACAAATGAAATGGATAGATAGCCAGTACTTTATATGTTCAAGCCACGATGTATGTTGTATATGACAGGCAGAAGCAAACACAAGGTTTTTATCTCCAACTGTGAAATTTGTGAAGCGACATTTTGACCTTTCATAAGCGTAGTGAGTGAGTTTCGCACGTGAAATATGATGGCCATTATTTTACGGGAAGTGGACTCTAGGGTCCAATTGCTCACACGTATCATGTCCTGCTGGGCTCGTGCCTTTATCATACTAGTTAAGCCTCTAGTTTTGCTGGCAGTCTTTGTATTAGGGATTAATGAGGGAATAAATACTTAATATGTAATAATAATGTTAATAATAAATACATACACACCACGCAAAATCCCTTACGAGGTAATCAGTGGAGCGTCAGTTTTCTCTACACACACACATCAAAAAACAAATAACAATGATAAAGAGTAGAGCGCAATTTTTTTTAAATAAATATTGAAATTACTTATCCACTCTCTGAATCGAACAGAAATATCTATTAACACACGGAGTTCTCAGCTCCTCGGCGTAAAATCCATTCTAAATTTGAATAGTCTTAGGAATTGTGTGTCCATAATTAATAGGCAAAATAGAGGGGTACAAATTATCGCATTATTTCGCAGATATTTTTTTGTCGTTCATTAAACCCGCCACCGAACAAATCGTGAGCCTCTTTAACACTAACAATCCAATTTAGGTATTACGGTGAAAAAGGATGACCTTGGCACCTCGCAAATTTACAGAGCAGCGTTCTAAGAGCTTAATTATATTTTGGTTTAGATGAATAAAAAATGTAAACTCATAGAAGACAAAAATACGTACAAGCGTTGAGAAAAAGTACCACCATCGCCAGTTCTCAAGTCATGATACAAATATACCGAAAGATTTATCTTCTGTATTCATACCGTGTATCGTACAGTGTGTGTATTTGTTCATATTACAATATTATACTAGTTTCTATTATAAGGCGGGCCCTATGCAAATGTTGGGAAAATATCTATTTGTCAGTGAAGTGTTCCCGCGGGCGCGGTACATCACGACTCCGACCGGCTCCGACTGTACATTACCGCCTTGTTCAGCTTGTATACGGCGCTTTTAATGCTTTGTAAAAAGAATAAACTAAATTCCTAAGAGAGTAATAATATAATTATTTAAATTGTACATATACATATATACGACGAAGCCCAAGAGCTATGTAAGTCTAGAGAGAACTGGCGCTCTATACTCTCTGCCTACCCCGTTAAGGACTTGGCGTGATAACACATGACAAAAACGATGATTGAAATTCGCTAAGTAACAAGCGTACTCGAGATTAAGACTGTTAAGATGAAGAAATTATGTGACGGTGGTTTGGACAAATAGCTTTTATAACTAACATGGCAGCCTTTGATGAAAGAAGAAATATTGACGAAACAGATATACAATGCAAAGGTGTGGAATAGGACAGGGAAATACCACGTTCAAACTACCTAGATCAAAACGCTCGAACACTCAAGGATGGAAGCTTCTAGATTACTCTAAACTGGCGAACTGTATGAAGTGATTAACTAACGTGGATGATACGGAAGAGAGCTGTAAGTTTAAGCGAGAGGAAACAGACGCTTTACTCACTGAGACTTCAAATAAAATAATATATTGGGAATTTAAAAAATCCTAATCAGGATAAGGAAAAGTAATGGTTTGGTTTTCTTAGAATGTTATTCTCTTTTGTAGCATTTCAATTTCCCTGCAGTAATTCATCTCGTGCTTTACTTGGAATTGAATAAAAACCTTTTTTGACTCTCCTTTAAATATACGTTTTGAGAAAAGCAACATTCCTTATCTTGGATGTCCTCTGGAAAGTACGTGTTTTATTCATCTTTTTCACTTGCAGTCGATGTTCTTGGCTCAACATTACACTATGCTAAAATGGAAGCTATCAAAACTCGAAACGAAATCTTAAAAAAAAATCTTGCCGAAATTTCGTGCATTAATAATATCGATCGTTGGGGATCCCAGTGGAAGCGTGCACGTCGCGATTCCTGCCAGCCCAGAGGGCTGCAATTCCACTCTATGTGCATTGGCCGGACGGCTGTTAGGGCGTGCCCCCGAGTCGACGCGCACCAGTCCGTCCCCGCTGGTGCGAAAAATTCAGCACAGTGCGGCGATGGGGACCGCCACCCATCACGCGGAGTGCCTCACGGCGGGAAGGTGGAGTGTAGGATGGGTGTATGGAATGTAAGAGGAGGTATGGCTGATAAGATGAACGAATTGATCGATGTTATGACAGAGAGCGAGTTAGATGTTGTGTGCTTGTCTGAAACCAAGCGGAAGGGTAGTGGAGTAGACGAGCTCCCGGGCGGGAGTTTAGTGCTGTGGTCAGGAGTGGCAAACACCGAGCACGCCTGCCAGGGAGTGGGAATTCTACTATCCAGCCGCTTGGCAGAATGTATGATAAGTTATGATGCGGTGAGCCCCAGACTTATTTGGGCTCGCTTTAAAATAAGCCTTATCCGACTATTTTTAGTCGCGGTGTATGCTCCGGTGGCCTCAGCGGACACTTGCGACCTGAATAAGTTCTGGGAATGTGTGAGTAATGTTCTAGAGACGAAAGAAGGGAATGAAAAGCTGATTATTTGTGGTGATCTGAATGGATGGGTCGGGACAGTCCGTAAGGATTACGAGGCAGTACTCGGCAAATATGGTGATAAGAGAGTGAACGAGGCAGACAAGCTGATATTAGATGTATGCATGGAGAGAGACCTTTTTGTGGCGAACACCATGTTCGACCACAAAAGGATTCATCAGTATACATGGGAACGAAAAAATGAGCGAAGCATGATAGATCAGTTTCAGCGACTCAGAACACAGGTGATGGACACCAGAGTGTATAGGGGAGCTGACCTGGGAACGGACCACTTCCTAGTTATAACTAGGATAAGGGGTCTGTTCGCGGGCTGGCGATCCCGCGCTGGGGGTCCCTGTTCTGCAGTCGCAGACCGCATCAAAAGCTGGAGGCTTCAAGATGCGGCTATTAGAGACAGATATCAAGAAAGGGTATCTGAACAGCTAGCCTGTCCACCGAAAGATGTGTTTGAGAGTGTCGATGTTTGTTGGCAGTTCCTTAAGTCCAGCATATTATGCGCCGCGAAAGAGGTTTGTGGCATTTCGAAAGGGCGGACAACCAAAAATGGCGATGGTTGGTGGGATGATGAAGTGAAAGAAGAAGTTAAAAAGAAGAAGGATGCAAGGCAAGACATTTTGGCTATGTCCAGCTCAAGTGAGAGTATGAAAGAAAAGATGAAAGAAAAATACCGCCTGCAAAAAAATCGTACGAAAGAGATAATAGCTCAGAAGCGTGAGAGGTTCCAAATGACTGTAGACGAAAAACTGTCACAGAATTTCAAGGACAATGCAAAACTTTTTTGGAGGGAAGTTAAGAAGTCCAGAAATTGTGTTACAGCTAGTAGTAGGATGAATGTGATTTTCTCGAAGGACAATAACATACTGACTGACAAAACAGACGTCCTCAGGCGATGGAGTGAATTTTACAAAGATATGTATGATGATGATGCCGCTGATCTACTCACAGAGCTGCCTCCAACAGAATCTGTCGAGGATCCTATAGCGGATAAAATAAGTATGGGAGAGATTGTAAGTGCGATAAGAAGTCTGAAATGTGGAAAAGCTGCGGGAATAGATGGGATTACGGCTGAGATGATCAAGTACGGTGGACCAGCGGTCTGGGACGTCATCTATTTGCTATGCAATCTTTGCTGGGAAAAGGGTGATGTTCCGGACGACTGGAGGCGAGCAGTCATCGTGCCTTTCTATAAAGGAAAGGGATCACGATTGGACTGCTCAAACTACAGAGCCATCAGCTTGGTCAGCTTAGCTAGTAAAGTGTACACGAAGATCCTGACGATAAGAATGCAAGAGCGATCCGAAAGGTTTCTCTGGGAATCCCAAGGTGGATTTAGACCAGGAAGAGGATGTATGGATCAAACCTTCTCGCTTCGCGGAATCGCGGAAAAGTTTTTGGATATTAACCAAAAGGTTTTCTGCGCTTTCGTCGACTTGGAGAAGGCATTTGATAGAGTCGTACGAAAGGAACTCTGGGACGTGTTGCCTGGATATGGAGTGAGCAGTTCCCTACTGCATGCCGTGAAATCACTCTATAGTGATAGCGAGGCGTGCGTTAGGGTTAATGGTGAGATGTCACCCTGGTTTGATGTGAAGTCGGGGGTCAAACAAGGGTGTATCATGTCTGCCTGGCTGTTCATTATATATCTAGATTTACCCCTTCCTTTCCTCTACCCCTTCTTGCTCACACTTTTGCTTTGTATATATGTGTTCAGGCATAACTGAACCAACCGACGTCGCCTTAACAGAATTTGTGCCTACAAGATGGCTTCCCCTTAACATGCGAATTTGCCGCCAAATGCTACTTTGACATAACACATTTTTTCACTTCTTCGCGCTTTTTGTATTGTAACACACAACATTAAATTAGTATATTCGCATAATGCTGGATTTCATTTCTCACGCATAATAAAGTGAAGTTCAGTTAGTATACTAACGCCTCAATAAAAGGATCCACACGAATTGATCCTACAAATCAAAAACTCAACCAAGAGGTAATCCCGCCAAGCCAGATCACGCAAACACAACTTGGTACCACGAAGCTGGATTACCTAAACATAATTTAGTGTTCAGAGCCGCATAATCTGTACATAATTTGGTCCTTCGAGCCGGATACTAGAACATAATTTGGTTCTTCGGAGCCGAACACTAGAACAAGACCTTCAGCGCATTTCAAAGACGTAAAGCAGCTTTTGCAGAAAGGAAGCCAAGGAAAAGTTGAAGATTTATCCAAGACAAATCGAAGATTGTGAAGGAAGCTGTGCTACCATATCAAGAAACGCGCATTATAGATACGGCCGGCCAGCCATTCCCGCAAATTCAACTATATCTCCACGTCCTCTGTGTTTAGTGCCGTGCTTTACATACCTTACTATTGTTTCAGTCACAAGTTTCTATCTAAATATATATCAGAGCGTAACCAACTACGCTGCCAGCCGTCTTCGCTGTTAACAATCACACGTGAGTACCCTAACATCTTTACTCTCCACCAAAATGAGCGTGCAACCACGAGATAAAACCCCCTGCAGGCCTAATACAAGTGATATCACTAACATCACTAATGAGTTGGTGAAAAAGCGAGGGATTGTAAAGGGTAGATTATCTAAGTTCGCAAACTATTTGTCTACTATTAAAGATGTAGATTTGAATAGTCAGATATGCATTAATCTCAAATTGCGCATACAAGGAGCCAGCACATTGTTTAGGGAGTTTAATGACATACAAACTAAGCTCGAGGAACAAGTCTCTGACGTGGATGAACAGTTAACGCAAAGAGAACTATTCGAAGATAGTTACTACAGCATTATAGCACAGGCTGAGGATATTTTAAATGCAAATCAAGTCACTAGCTCTTCCAATAAATGTAGCCACCAAAGGAATTCCGTCAAATTACCTACCATCGCGATGCCCACGTTTGACGGTTCGTATGAGCAGTGGTTAGAGTTTAGGGATACTTTTCTGTCGTTAGTACACAACTCTAACGATCTCAGTCAGATAGAAAAATATCACTACCTGAAATCATCCCTCAAGGGAAACGCAGAGTTAGTCATAGATTCCGTAGAGTTTTCTAATGATAATTACTTAGTTGCTTGGGAATTACTTCTGAATCGATATAACAACAGCAGATTATTAGTTCATAATCACATTAAATCACTTTTTACTATGCAGAGTGTCAACAAAGAGTCCCCCGTTTTGCTTAGAAAACTTATAGATACAGTGTTAAAGAATTTACGCGCTTTGAAAATACTCGGTGAGCCTACTGATTCATGGGACACACTCATTAATTATTTAGTTGTTTCTAAATTAGATCCCACTACTGAACGCGAATGGGAACAAAGCAAAGGCACTTTATTTTCTAGAAATAGTCATATACAAACGCAACCTAGCTTTGATGACTTAGTAAAATTCCTCAAAGATCGAGCTGATATGTTAGAAACATTGCAATTATCACACAGTAAGGGAAGTTACCCACAGATACAACACAAGGTTCATTGTAATGTTGTCACAGATAAACCACAAAATCGTATTTCACGTAATTTTACTAGAAAGCTCTGTATATTGTGTAACGCAGATCACGCACTATATTCTTGTCAGAAATTTCTTGATTACACGCTTGATTCTAAACTTAAATTCATTGAAGACAAGAAATTGTGTATTAATTGTTTGCGGACAGGTCACTCATTGGATAGTTGTAAGTTAGGACCGTGTCGCATGTGTAATCAGAAACACAACTCGTTGGTTCATCCAGCAAGCATCTTAGGTGATTCCACTCAAAACGTAACACCGCACTCTTCCCATGCGAATGTGAGTATTGCCAGTGCGCAGCCGGTGGTCAATGCTGCCGCCATAGGTATGCAACCGTCAATAGCACCGCGCTCGTCCTGCGCTTACTCTATGCATATTCCTTCAGTTCAAGCTTACAATGCTCATTGCACGCAGTCAAATGTCAAGCCTGTCTTATTACCTACCGCGTTAGTCTACATCGCTGACAAACATAACAACTATCATCTAATACGCGCACTTTTAGATAATGGTAGTCAGCGATGTTTTATCACAAAGTCACTATGCGATTTCTTACAAACGCCAACAATACAGTCCACTCACGAAGTTATAGGTGTTGGTAACTCGGTCACTACAACCACGCAATTATGTGATGTCGAGATCAAATCGCGC
Source organism: Drepana arcuata (assembly GCA_016069955.1). Taxonomy (NCBI): domain Eukaryota; kingdom Metazoa; phylum Arthropoda; class Insecta; order Lepidoptera; family Drepanidae; genus Drepana; species Drepana arcuata. Next base: position 7,592 of record JACCPG010004504.1, on the reverse strand, counting down.
ACCAACCCTTATCAAACGCATTTACAATGTTTCGTTTTATCTAACATTACGTCGACATTGCCTGCGATGTCATTACAATACGCACAATTAACATCACATATACCTGCACATATCGAACTGGCAGATCCTCAGTTTTATGAATCTCAAGATATTCAACTGCTCATAGGTGCAGATATTTTCTGGGACTTGATAGGAACCGATAAGATCAGACTACTTAACGGGCCGATGTTAGTTAACACAAAGTTAGGTTGGATTATTTCGGGATCTATTAATTATCCATCGTATCAGAATAAGCATATTCAATGTAACTTCTCCCAGCCAATTAATGCGCAGTTAAGGCAATTCCGAGAACCGGAGGAGCTACCGTTTCGATACACATATACCGATGAAAAGCGAACACAAATAATATCTGGAAGTACCACCACACGCAACAATGACGGTCGGTCCTGTGTTCGCATCCCATTCAAAGTGTCTTCTAACACATTAGGTCAGACGTACTCGCAAACAAGACGTCGATTTATGTAAGTACTATAAAACAATAAGATTACTTTCAATACGCCGTTTTACTATACAATCAATACAAACAGTTTTGTCCTATCAATCGTTTAGAATATATACACATCCATTGGGGCTATAAAACTATGACCATACACATAATTAATAGGTATAGTTTATGTCCTGTTTTATAATATTTCTATCGTTACTTGGTAGTCTAACACGACACGACTCCGAACCCGCATCCGGAGCATGTGTGTATATACACACACAAACACATCGTTTTCTTCACGACTAAACGATACGCTTCTTTTCACGTTCATACTTCATTTAGAAGTCATTGCATTAATTCATTATCGCGACATAAAATGCATAGCTCACTTCTAAACGCTTCTTTCTATGCAGTCACAATGCATATGTTACCGTTATAATTACGTTTTATCAATCATACTCGCAGAATAATTGGTATCCTCAAGGGAAACCTTAAACACGCAACGCTAGTTAGGTCAGGTTAGGTATAGCATCAAGAGTCGTTTCCGGGGGAATATTAGTATTAGTAGGAGGAACTTAGACAAACGCACTGTAGGCACTTACACATCTATATGGCTTGTGCTCGATTCAGAGGTAAAGCCTTTTCGCCATTGATGGGCAACCTACTGCAAGAACGAATCACTCCTAGCTATCTATTTTGCGATACGGTGTAGCTTACACTAGGCCAGTGCTCATGGTGAACCGAAAGGGCAGGGGCTTGCTTCTTATTAGAGTAACATATATGAACTTGCAAACGACCTATCTTCTGATGCCTACCTGCTCGCGTAAAAGAGATTTATTGCTCGACGTAGTACCTAAACCTTCTGACATTGTTTCGGATAACACTTTGTTAGTCTCGCTAATAAATTTACAATTTTTTTATCTTTTTGGTCTCATAATATGTCTAATACGCATCTATTCAAGACATACGTTCCTCTTTAATTCCACTCATTGCGCTTCATTTTGGTGGATTGTTGAAGGCTAGGGTAAGATCGTGCAACCTTCACTTGCTACGAGTAGTTGATAACGCACACTTAACTTTTAAAGAACGCAGCACGGTGCTGACACAGATTGACCCTATCCTTAATTCACCTCCAATGAGTCCTATGTTCACCGATCCATATGATCTGATTCCTCTTTGTCCAGCTCATTTCCTGGTTGGTCAGCTACTTAGTGCGCCAGCACCAAAACGAATGACTGATACTCTTGTCAAACGTTTAACACGCTATTAAAGGCTGGAACAAATTCGACAGCACTTTTGGAACCGATGGAAGAATGACAACACTCCGCCACTAATATGGAACCTGGGACGCATCCTGTCATCATCTCCAGGAGAAGAAGGGATGGAGTTGCTGATATACAGACGGCGACGGGAAACATCAGATGCTCATTTGACCGAAATGTCCTCCATTTGAAGATATTGGACGCCGCTGCTTCCAAGGCCGGGGGCATGTTCAGGCATAACTGAACCAACCGACGTCGCCTTAACAGAATTTGTGCCTACAAGATGGCTTCCCCTTAATATTCGAATTTGCCGCCAAATGCTACTTTGACATAACACATTTTTTCACTTCTTCGCGCCTTTTGTATTGTAACACACAACATTAAATTAGTATATATTCGCATAATGCTGGATTTCATTTCTCACGCATAATAAAGTGAAGTTCAGTTAGTATACTAACGCCTCAATAAAAGGATCCACACGAATTGATCCTACAAATCAAAAACTCAACCAAGAGGTAATCCCGCCAAGCCAGATCACGCAAACACAACTTGGTACCACGAAGCTGGATTACCTAAACATAATTTAGTGTTCAGAGCCGCATAATCTGTACAATCTGTTTCGTCAATATTTCTTCACTCATCCTTTCTATGTGTCCAAACCAACGTAACATGCCTTTCTTCATCTTTACAATCAGGCCCTCATTCACGCCAGTTGATTTGCAAATCTCTTCATTGCGGATTCGATCTAATATCGTTACTCCGCTCATTTTTCGAAGAGATCGCATCTCAACTGCATTCAAGCTATTTTCATACCTCCTCTGACGTGAAGATATAAAATAATAACCGTAATTAATCTTTTAACTCGTGGACGTAGCTCGTTTGTAGGTCATCGTAACGTTTTTTTATAGAGACTTTCTAGATTTAATATGAAGTATGCATATCTATGTCAGAAATATGTCAGTCTCTTCTATTAGAGCCATTTGCACGTCGCGAACTAATTGGCTAGCTTGGTGGTAAATTGAGAACTATGCTCTAAGTTAATGTATATTTAATCCTTTGTTAATCAATTAGCACTAATCTACGCCTGCCATTTGTAGACAAATATTTGCAGCTCCGGAAACCCTTTCATCTGGTACTGTTGACGTGGTCTTCGTAACTATTTGATTGAAGTACAACATCAAAGAGTTCATTAACTATTTGGTGCTTGTGTTCTAACAAGAACATGATAAATTTGAGTGAAATTAAGATGATTGTATCGCATAAGTGACAAACTATCTTTCTTCTTTGCCTGTCGTGGCGAAAACGTTTGCTTCAAAGGCAAGTGACAAACTGCCTTAGCTGATAATATATTCTTCACACCTTAAACCTTATCTGTAATGAATACTACATGTCGGACGTTGTCTCTCGACTCGATAGGTATACAATATAATGCAATTATCGCGCGCGCCAGTAAAGTTGCTGCGAACAAATTTGGGTCGCTCTCCTACATGTATAGTCAAGTTTTATCCGGTGTGAACTAGCGAGATTAAGTTTCGCAGAGTTTTGGATCTAGTGGAGCGTAGCTTAGGAAATACAGCCTTAGCGTTTTGCTCGGTTGTTGTGCGTAGTAGGCCTGTTGATATGAATTAAGAGCTCTGGAATTACGTCTGCTACAAATTTCTCATACCAATAAATTTACTCGAAAACTACTTTATTTATATTATTTATGTTTTTAAGTTATGCTTGAAGTTAACTCTGTTTTCGGAGAGTTATACTGTGTTGGCAGCATAATTGGACTAAGCCCTCCGCTGCCAATACAATATAAGAATCCTCCCCTCTCCCCAAGAAGCTCACTAAAGGTAATTTACCCCATAGGAACACCACAATAACAATTGTGTTATTTGGCTACGGACTTCTATAAATTGGAGGTCCTGCCCCAGCCGGGCAGCTCCAAATTCGAACGGGAAACCCGTTATGCCTTACTTCTCTTGGGAGGCGCTGAGATCGTGTACGAGTGTTTTATTTTTGCACCCAGATTACGCTGTGTCATATGGATTCGATAGCTGAATGAAGCTGTACTACTGGCAGCAAGAGATGGCCCAATTCCCAGCGACAAGAATTGTGCACGCGATGTACGATTTACGCGATGTTGTCATATTATATGAACGTAATTCACGGTATGCTTGCAACTATGTATGTACTTTATTGCGATTGATTGGAAACTAGTCCTTTAGTTTTTCTTATTATATAATTAACTAGCGTTCCGCCCCAGCTTCGCACGGGTGCAAACTTAGATAACAATAATATGTAAAAGATAAAAATGGTTATTGTGGGTTATCCTTTAGAGATAAACATTATACTATCACGAACTCACTTGTAATACTTCCGTATTACATTTATTTATATATATATATCCTCATGCCTTCCCACAAGGGTCCCCGAAGGGGTAGGCAGAGGTGTATAGGTAATACCCGCACACTCACTTTCCGCCAGAGGTATATTAGGTGCCAACGTGACAGATGGCGAGTCCATCGCCTTTTTTTTTTTATTTCCACCTTTGAATTTCTTCTCAGACGTATGCAGGTTTCCTCTCGATGTTTTCCTTCACCGTAAAGCACGTGGTGTGACTAATCACTGTACATAAGTTCAGCAAAACTCATTGGTACAGTCGGGATTCGAACTTGCGACCTTTGCGTGGCAGGCAACTGCTCGAACCACTGTTTTTATCCAGGCTTTTCTTTACTATACTATGTATGTATTATACTATGTATGTATTATACTATGTATGTATTATACTATGTATGTATTATACTATGTATGTATTATACTATGTATGTATTATACTATGTATGTATTATACTATGTATGTATTATACTATGTATGTATTATACTATGTATGTATTATACTATGTATGTATTATACTATGTATGTATTATACTATGTATGTATTATACTATGTATGTATTATACTATGTATGTATTATACATATTTTTAACCATCCTCTGGAATCACTATATCTTGTTGATAATTGCCATTAAAATCCGTTGAATAGTTTTAAAGATCTAAGCGAACAGACAGACTATGTAAAGATGATACGTCAATGAAAGACGAACTGGCTCTGTGCTCTACTCTGCTCCGCTTACTGATGAATATGAACCAATCGCAGTAAGTCTAAAAGAACTGGTCCTCTTCTCTGCTTACTTTTCGTGTTGATGTGTACGTATGCACATTAGAACAGCGAAGGCAATTCTTGGAAGCGTAAATCAAGTTTCACGAAATATCCAAACTCCGCATCGTTTTATCGTATATCGTTATAAAGATTCATGGGAACATTGTCGGACATGGCTCGATAGTGCAAACACTGCTCATAAATATGCAGCCTGTAACGACTCCTGAATAAAATCTCAAAGCCTTTCACGCTCCATGTGCTTTCACTTATGCACTATGCATTTTATGGACTGCTGTTAAGTTTGCATACAATATTTTACTTGAAGTCTATATATGAAAATACTAGCAGTACCCCGCGGCTGCTCCGACATAAAATTCGTTTTTCTCCTATGAGAAGTTTTAGCTTGATTATAAGTAGGTAAAATAATATAGTATAATTTACTATCTATTATCTGCATAACTCTTGATTTAAGAATCGACCTGATATTTGCTCGGACACTGAAGCGAATTGATTAGATATAAATGATTAAGTCTGGGTTCTGGGTGGATATTTTTTTGGTTATAATAAAAATAAAAATATATCCTCACGCCTTCCCATAAAGGCCCCCGAAGGGGTATGCGGAGGTGTATAGGTAATACCCACACAGCCACTTTCCGCCAAAGATATATTTTAGGTGCAAACATGACAGATGGCGCGTCAATTGCCGTTACTCAAGCACGACTATACATACGCCTTTGTATTGCTTCTCAGACGTATGCAGGTTTCCTGTCGATGTTTTCCTTCACCGTAAAGCTCGTGGTGTGGTTTTTTGGTTAATGTATATATTTATAAAGTGATGGTGGCCGAGAAATATTGCAACTCCGAATCCTGACTGTACCAATTTTTTTTTTTTGTATTGTCTCTCGTAGCGTGAGTTCCGGGAACTTTTGCTACTTAACCGGTCAATGGCGAGACCTAGGCCTCCAGCCAGGGACTGTACCAATGAATTCTATCTGAGTTTTAGTACTGTAATTAATCACACCACGAGACTTACGGTTACGAAAATGCAAGAGGAACGGCGACGGACTTCATGTATATTCCGAGGATTCCATCGCTTTGCTTAAATAAAAAGTATATGGCATGAGTATGAGCGGAGGGAGGTCAAAGATCGCTGAAAGGAATTGCATCAGAGACGCCGACAAGAGCCCACTTCTTATATGTATAATGAAACACACATCATTTGGCTCTGTAATGTGTGATAGCTCCTTCATTATTATTATTCCTAAGCTTGTGTTCAAGATAGCGATATAAATGCATTCCTTTGCATTCCATTCTTCCAGGTCATTGATTGCGGTTCAATGAACTGGAAGACTCAGGATCGTCGTTCACCTTTAAGCTGGCTCGTCTATTAAGAGCATAGTGTTTTTTATGACTTTGGGTATATAGGTGCTACCTACACACCTCTGCCCACCCCTTTTTATTTAGATTTTTACCTATTATCTTTAGTATATTATCTTCACATCTTTCCAAAGGGGTAGACAAGAGTATAACGACACCATTTTTTCGCCAGAAACATATTTAGGAGCCAAAATGACAGATGACGGGTCTATATATTACAATTTGAACATTTCAGGACCACTTAAATACTTAAGTGGTCCTGAAATGTTCAATAACTGGATTTAAACAAAAATGTTACGTATATTTCACTTAATATTGGATGATGACCGGAAAAACGTCTCGCAATTGTAATATATAGACCTTAAACCTTAAGGTTAAGCTGCCGATCAAGCTGAGTCTGAATGAGAAACCTCAAAGACTACACTACGATATGAAAGTCATATACAGTCCGCCCGTGAATCGTTTGTTGTACTTAAAATAGAAAATCAATTAAGAGAGGTAGGGCATAACGGGTTTCCCGTTCGAATTTGGAGCTGCCCGACTGGGGCAGGACCTCCACCTTATAGAAGTCCGTAGCCAAATAACACATTTTTTTGTGTTGTGTTCCTACGCGTTGAATAAGGTTTCCAGAAATGAGCTCCTTGGGGAGGGGGGAGGATTGTTACATTGTGTTGGAAGCAGAGGGATTAAACCCATTATGCTGCCAACACACTGTAACTCTCCGAACACAGAGTGGCAACGCGCAAGTGATACTTCGGTATCGTGAGCGTAAATAGGCTATGGTAACCGTTTCCCATCAGGTGGGCCGTATGCTTGTTTGCCACTCTTGTTGTATATAAAAAAAAACTAATCAAATCAAAGTATTACATGTAAAATTACCTAAGTACCGACATAATTTACACAACATGCTATGCTTAAAAATAAAATTACACCCTGTTTGAGGGCACAGCGATATGATGGCGGTGACATGGTATACCATAGTGCACCATAGTGCTTGGTGTAAAATAATAGTCACGCCTTAAGAAAGAGCAATTTACATATCTGTTAACAAACTATGATGGTAAATGTTGAAGAAAATTTGGTTCAATCAGGAAAGGTTATAAATTGCTAAGTGTCAAGCTTTGCAAGACTTTAAATACCATTACGAAGGCACGACTTACAAGCCTATATTGCCTGTGGTTTGTCAGTTTCAAAATGTTCAGGCCCCAAACATTATTTGAAAATCCTTGGGTCTTTAAACTTGGGCTGTGCATACTTTATACAGTAATGTAAAAAAAAATATTCCTTCACTAAGTTATATCACTGTAGCTATTTA
>JACCPG010004503.1:0-11535 GCA_016069955.1 Drepana arcuata | reverse complement strand
TTAAGTTCAGAAAAACTCATTGGTACAGTCGGGATTCGAACTTGCGACCTTTGCGTCGCAGGCAACTGCTCGAACCACTCGGCCACCACGGCACTATTCAACATTTATACTTATAAAAGCTTCAACTTATTAGAGTTTTTGTTTTGTTAGACGCGCTAATTACAGGAACTACCAATCCGATTGTAAAAAAATTTACACACACGCTATCACCAATAGGAGCGTAGTATCAATAAAAAAAGTTTACAAACGGGGAAAATATAATTATGTTTTTTACAGGAAATCTTACTATAAATGATTAAATGTACTATACATTTGTAATGTGGGTACTACTTATACACCTCTGCCTACCCCTTCGGGGACCCTTGTGGGAAGGCGTATATATTGATATTAATGTTTTTGTTCTTGAGCAATTTTCGATTGAAAGCAGTAGAGTAATAAGCCCTTCGTTTTCAGTTGGGTATGAAGTGAGGGGTCTTGTGACAACATCCAAGAATGACATCTATCGTGAATCAAGCAAAGAAACGAAGGGGGGACCGCCAAAACATCGAGAAATTCAGTGCTTGCATCCAGGAGACTTGTGCCCCTTCACAAGGCGACCAATGTTCTTGATCATCGACTCAGATAATTCAAGTGCTTTTCAAAATATGCCAAGACAATTTGGTCAACCTTTAGTTATCCTAATGTCTCCTGTAGATGTACCGCCACAGATCCAGGGTAAGTAGCAAGCCAACAAAGTTAAACGAACAGTATAAACAAGCTAATTCATTTCCTGTTTGCTCGTGCTAAGTTTTAAAGTGCTTTCCAAATGATATTATCTAGGTACTATGAACCTTTAAACAATGATAATAGAATTCATATTAGATAGTATTTGTATAAATCCATTATGGTGCGATATTTTAGGTTTCGTTAGTATACACGTTTCAAGGGAATTACAAGTATGTTAAACAGATTAGTTTCACTTGTCGCTACAACTTATTTTGTTTAAATTTAACAGACCGGAAACACCAGGGGAACCTCTTTACGCTATTCTTGCACTCACCGCTGACGGCGTTCGCATTCTGCTGCGACGTACGCACGTTGTCGCTTATCCACTGGGAAAGCGCACAGGTTTACGTTGACAACTTCATGGCGGAAGCCTCGCGTCTTCTTACCGCAAGTCGTGTGGGTACGTAGCTATAATACATCTTTTATTTACATGGAAAGAGTTAGGAGGGATTTAAATCTACACATAGTTTAGTCCGAGTTAGTTATTTCAGGTTTATTGAAAAATTATAATTTCTTCTAAAAGAAAAAAATGATATTATTGGTAAATTTTAGAAAACATCAAATTCCTTAATTTCCGTTCTGTACATATAACGTGAAAGAGGAACAATCATCCTTACAAACTTTCGTATTTATAACATACGCAACTAAATAAATAATGTCCAAAGGATATCCATATTGCGACGAGTAGTCGTTAAAAGACAAGTTGATTTCAGATCCCATGTACTTGTCATTCATGGGGGACGACTTCCTGCGCCAATTGGTGGTGCGCTACATCTTTTGCGAAGTAACATTGCGCGCTCACCGCGCTTTTCGTGCTCGCTCGCAGCTTCCGCGCACTTCTCCACCGCTCCCTGATGACGTGATGGAACACCCAACACTTATATCCATCGTTATAGACCTGGCCACGTACTTAAAGGTAACCGCACAACGCTTAGGCGAAATTTCTGCCTAACTAAAATGTAAAAAATTATTTAAGAATAGACCCTAATTAAAAAGCATTTTTTGCGACTTATGAAAAATATCTTTCAGGTCAACAGCTTCTTCTACGACACTGGAGCCGGCTGCTCTTCAAACACTAAGGAATAAAATGTATAATCGATAGAGTAATATATGCCTAAACTCCATACATTATTTATGACTGTTTTAGTGAAATGTTGCTCTTTCAATAAATTATATACGTAACAGTTACAGCTTGCCAGTATTATCATGTATTATAAGTGAAATCATATTTATATAATTATAGATCGAATAATAAAACATAGATTAGATTCCAATACTCATGTCAAATTTTTGCCTGCTTCGAGAGTATGCACCGTATACTCACGGCTTGCATATCTTTGTTCTAGGTATTCCGTATCGTTATTAAGTAGATACTAGATGGCACATAAGGAGGTAACAATGTTATTTAACTTTCAACCATGAGGCGTAATGGTTAAGAACATAAATTATTTTGCTGTAATTTAGCTCGATTACGGAAGTACACCCTATCACCCCCATATATTGTATATTCTTGAGAGAGCTGATTAATATTACCACTTATGTGAAGTTGAATTGAAGAATTATATTTTTGACCTCGTTTGTGTGCCTAATAAGTGTGAACGCCTTCCAATGCAATATTAATTTATTCGCATTTTAGTAGTAAATAGTATTTCATTTTATGCAATCGTGCGTCTATTTATGTATACAAATTTTCTGGATTTTGTTTAATATGAGAGCTTGGGGCGCTTATGCTACTGAACTTACTAATTGTTTCGCGGGATCGAGCAACATGGCGCGCGGATTTGTAGATTCAATAATTGGATTAAGCGCTCTAATGCTTGATCGCTGGGTTTCAGGAATTGTTTCAAGCATATTAGAACACGTTCAAAAGCAGGTTTAACATGAACATAATACAACAAGCGTAACCCGTAAATACAACGGTATTAAGTTTCGAAGACGGGTTACCTATTTAATTAATATAATACAATTCTTTTTGATTATAACAACAACTTAAAAAAAACAAATATTATATGTTCATATTGAGAAACAAATGCACAATTTCAAATTACGTATTGTATGAAATTCTCTTAAAATACTTTCACATTCTGATATATTCATATCGTCTCGATAAAGTCTCGATAGATTTACAGTTGATAAGATTTAGAGGCTGCGTTTATAATTAGGAAACTAGCTTCCAGTGTTTACCACAACATTTATTAGATTAATCAATTTTATGCGAACCGTATTCCTATCGCCAAAGTTATAATAAAGTTTGATGGCGTTTGATGAAAACAATGCTTCCGACTCAATTAAATCTTACATTTTAAATGGCGATTCATTAGATGTTAATCAAAGCGCTATATGATGTATGTAGTTTCCTAAGAAGTGATTAAATAAAGCAAAAAAATATGTATTTTCATTTACCTCATCCCTAATAACCCTAGTCTGTTGTCGACAGTAATTTTATTTATTGGTTTTTCACACCACCAGTTTTACGGTAAAGTAAAACATCAAGAAGGCGTATGTATAGTCGTGTCGTACTTGAGTAACGGCGACGAACTCGTCATCTGTCACGTTAGGACCTGAAATATATCTCTGGCTGAAAGTGGGTGTGTATTACTTATACACCACTGCCTACCGCTTCGGGGACCCTTGTGGGAAGGCTTGAGGAAATTTTATAAGTTTAATATATATGTATCATCAAATTGAACTAAGTAGTAAATAAAACATGCTTTATATAATACTAGCAGTCCGTCCCGGCTTGATATAACATATGATTTGCTGGACTGGACCGGCTGGACATAAGATTTTTTTATTAAAGAAAATATAGCATATGTCACTCAGGGTGAATGGTGCTTTCCAATGGTGAAATATTTTTTTAAATCCGTCCAGTAGTTTCGGAGCCTATTCAATACAAACATACTTACATACAAATCTTTCCTCTCTATAATATTATTAGTATAGATTTGTGGATGATCTCATGTACCTAAGTTTTAGCTTCTGACGATGTTTTAACATAGGTTACCTGAAGATACATACCTAAAGATACATATATTATACGATCTGAAAACCATATTTTCAAACCAGGAAGCCATGCAAGATAGCAGCAGCTAAGGAAGCGCCTTATATCCTGTATTCAATGCGGAAATTGTGTGCTCGCGGAAAATGAGTCTTGTGAAAGAAAATTAATTCGCGCAAGCAGGTACCTATGCATATAAAAGATAGAAAGATACCTATAGAATGCCCCCCGGTTTCGCATTCATAAAATGTATCTCATTAGTAGCACCTTGTTATGGAACACTGTGTTAATCCAGCAAGCAATACGCCTCTACCAAATTTAATCCAATTCCGTTCAGTCGTCCGTTCGACAGTGCGCGCCTCGCGTGAGTAACGAACACCCTGCCACCCTGCGGGTTGAGTAGTTTAACCACACCTGGAAAGTCAAGACTGCAAGTTCAAACTCCAGTGGTACTGAATGTTACCTATGGATTTTTCTCAAAAATATATAATTGTTAGTAATGAGTATCTTGTCAGTCATAAATCGGAACTTTTCGAAGGAGGTTTATTTTAGTTAGTAATGTATGTATACATACATATATGTATATCTTGAGTAAAGGCGATGGGCTCGCCATCTGTCACGTTGGCACCTTACATATATCTCTGGTGGAAAGTGGGTCTGCCTACCCCTTCGGGGACCCTTTGGGAAGAGAGGATAAAATATGTATATCTTTGAATTTAATCTCAAACTTATATATATATCCTATCGATGTTTTCCTTTGCCGCAAAGCTCGTAGCGCGAATAATCATTGCCCTTAAACTCATTGGTAGAGTCGAGTTTCAAACTTGCAATCTTTGTGATGCAGGCCACTTGATCCACTCGACCACCACAGCCCTATTTAATTAATATTTTTTTGGCTACAACATGGACATTTTATTACCCATACATTTCTTATAATTAAACCTATAAAGTTATAAACAGAACAAAATTATGAATTATTCTATAACAGCAATGATAAACGGCATTTTGTCGTTGGAAAGGTGCCTGGAAATAAATATTGCTTTCATACATTGATATGAAATGATAGTATGAATGCAATCTGATGCAGTTATAGTTAGCCTTTTTTATTTTAATTTTCGATAGTAGGCTATGTTAGATTTGCATATAAATTTTGTGTGATTTTGATTCGTGATAAACGACTTTACATTTCTATCTATGGCGGAAGGTGAGTGTATGGGGGGAGTACAGTCTACACATACACCTCTGCAACCACTGCAACAAAAAAAAAGTTAATAAATGTTCCCTTTGTTCGTACTACATCATGTTAACAATTGCACTACTAAGTTACTAAGACAAAATAAGTAACTAAAGGTAAAGCTCAGATATAACTTGATTAGAGAGAGTTGATGCAAAATAATAGCTAATATGATATATGGACTAATTAAACGAACCAGTCGGGCATTAAAATGTACATCGACGGCTTGAGAACGGTAGGAAATATCATTAATGAATTTAGTGGAGCATAATTTTAATAGATTCTGTTATAGGTATAGGATACGAAAAGATATGAACATTTTGCAAATTTGTACCTTCGATAAGGTTAACATCATCAAATCGTCACGCGAAGTCCCTCATGGGGAAGGCAGAGAGAAAAGAGCGCCAGTTCTCTCTAGACTACTCACTCTACTCGTCTCTTCATACATGCTTGCCGGTTTCGAGTACTCTTGATGTTCCCATGCTTGAGTGTCTGATCGATTTAATCCAGCTAGTAGGGAAGTGGTCTTCCTCTGCCTCTTCTTCCGCCACTATTTCGCACTGTATACCCGTTTCATAGGCCACCTTATACGACATGATAGCTTCTTTAGAAACATCTTAGAACGAAAGGTAGAGGGAAGAGAGGAAGAGGAAGATCAAGATTAACATACATGGGTCAGATCAAAGAAAAAGTGTGTCTCATGACGTATAAGGAGGTCAAGGAGGTTGCGCTGGACAGAAGCGAATGGATGGGACTGCATCAGAGACGCAAGAGCCTAGCTCTTAAATTTGTGATGATGATCCGTTTCGTAAATCTTTATTCACTTCTTCGTTTACGCCAGTTGCATTGCGAATCACCTCGTTGTAGGTTTAATAAATCTGCGCCGCAAATTTTTCGAATGGGGCGCATCTCAACTGAATTTATGTCATTTTCATGCTTTCTCTGACGTAGCCAGGAATCGCTGCCGTGTAATAAAGTGGGCACCAATACCACGTTGTGTACAGCTAAGAGAGCTTTCTTGCTCAGACTTAGTGCCCATGAACGTATATAATATACTTACATAGACTTTTTGCATGAAAAATTTGACAATGTTATTAAAACAACATTTTTATAATCGTTATTGTCTTTGAATTCCTTCCCAACCGTTTGCAGGGGAACCTGCAATCTCGATGCAAATGAGAAAATCTCTAGATTCGTGTAAAAATCCAGTGAAATGTCAGTAAAATTGCATTGGAGGTCGGAGTTTTAACTTGCAATGCAAACACGCGTCACTTAAACAAAACTATGTATCTAATAAAAACCTGGCCCCTACTCATTGGTACCGGGAGGGAGCCAAGGTGGCAGGCATCATTGCCAGTATCTTATTCTTAGCATATTGATTAGTGCCTCCGTATGGGGACCTTGGTGCCCGCTAGATTAAGGTGGTGTCCAAAGTTAAGGTTTGAGTTTTAAGCCCGGAAGGTCCTGACCTTCTCAGGTTGTGGAAGTGTTGGGTTTTCTCTTTCTCTCTTTCTAGACTCATAGACATCTTTCGCTTCATCTACATAGATACTGTTTTAGTAAATATTGCTAATATCATTAAATTGTGTTGAAGTAGTATGGCGAAAAATATTTATTCAATCATTGTCCGCCATGACATAAAGCTCTTATTATTTATTTTGCTCTTATGATATTTATATCCTCACGACTTCGGCACGGGTAGGCAGAGGTGTATAGGTTATGACCACACACCCACTTTCCGCCAAAGATATATTTAATGTGCCAACGTGAGACTTAGCGAGTCCATCGCCGTTACTCAAGCACGACTATACATGCGCCATTGAATTTCTTCTCCAACATATGAAGGTTTCCTATCGATATTCTCCTTAACAGTAAAGTTCGGTGTGAGACTAATCAGTGTTCTGTTCAGAAAACTCATGTTTACATCAGGATTCGAACTTGCAATCTTTGTAATGCAGGCAGCTACTCGAACTAGTCGGCCACCACGGCTCTATATGACATTTATAAATAAGCTTTCACATTATATAAGGTTATCAATCAGCTTTTCTCTTTTATTATCAATAGCTATTAGGTAAGTACCAATTCTAATCTAATCCAAAACTACATTACATTTGACTCGAAGTCAGAACCGTACTTCAAATACGTAATTGTTGTAAAATGTTCGAAGTCCGTAAATGTTTTAACGATTAGCAGTTACAAACTAATTACAGATACAATATTTGACGGTAATATTTATCTGTACCTATACCACGGCAACGTGCCAAGACAAGAAGTAGCATTGCCACGGTGGATAGCAATACTGATTCTCTAAACGAGATATGTTCCAGCCCGCCTGTCACGAAGAGTTCTAGATTAGACGACGCGAAACCTCTTTAAGAAGATAGATAGCCTCAGCACCTCAAGGTCCACGCCAGAGACAGGCATATTTGCGGTACTTGAGCCACTTCTGCTGAGCAGGCGCGATGCTGGCCGCCGACCGATGTGTCAGGAAAATGGGAAGAAGCTAATGTCTCGGCACACGTAGTGTCCCATACCAATGGCCGACACATACTACAGGTCATAAGAGACATACCGTCCGACCTCCTTAAAAGAGGGCAATGCATGAAGCCAGATCCCGGACTTCCATCTAGCGATTTCTATGAGACGGACCTGATCAGCATAGTTGAATGCACAATCGAGAAGAGCATTCGTGGGGTGAGGGACGATGATGATGTCGTATCTTCACGAGATGTAGTACTGAATGTGGAAAAATCTGCAGTTCTAAGCAAGCGTGTTATTATCAGAAACCGTATCTCGAATTAATTTAAATAAAACATTTGAAGCCGCTCTGGGAATACGTTTAATAAGCGGAACAGAATTTTAAAGGCGACTCAACTTATCACAAAGCAGACTATTATTACTTTGGGAAGGCGTTTTGATGCTTGAGGGTGTAACCTGGCTTTTGTGTGCCTTACCAAGATGGATCCTCAAGCCTCTCTGACCTTTGACATAACGCAGTGGGGCTAACTGGGTTAATTGTACTAGATTATTGGTTCAAACGCAATTTGGCACAACAGTACTTGGTTCGTCACGGCTGGTGCACACATCAGTTAATATAAGCTACAAAACCTGATAATATACACAAGAAATAAAATAGTATCTTAAGAAGAGCTCGTTTGGCAGGTGCGTTGAGGGCGAAGCCGCAAAGCTAGCTGCAGGAACAGCGACCGCGGCGAAGCGGTGGTAGACCCTCAAGCAGGCGCCAGAGCACCTGAAACTAATTTAATTTATAAGAATTTTTATTTGACGTGTGACAAACCCGATGACAACCATCAATTATAGTTATGTCATAATCATATCATCGCTAATTAAACAATGGAACTTCGCCAAAAAAGAAGATTAAGCGAAGTAAGCGTTCAGTTTTTTGTATGCCGTATGTGACTACGGTATATATCTAATGTTGTCTCATTACATCTTCATGTACTTCTCAGTCACTGTACAATAATCATAAAGTATTAAAATACATACACCGAAGAAGGCATAACCTAACAGTTGTAAAATAAAATTTGTAATCGAACATAAATTATCATAGATGGAACTATTAAAATCCTAGACTGAGATAACATACTAATTTTGCTGTGCTTTAGGATGCTATAAGCTTTCTGAACATAAAATAGATAGATAAGACGCCTCGAGACGTATAGTCTCGATCAAATATCCGTAATAGAGCTAAAGATTCCAAGTAAGTGTAGTTGTTAAAGTGAAGTAGTGAACGCAGCAAGTGGGCGTATCATGCTTTAGATGGGCGTGTCCGGGCTATCACGTTATATATATCCAGATCGCTCTTACACCTGTAGCGTCAAGGCAGCAGAACTGAGCTAGACTAAATAATTCCCCGGTGACCTCCTCCCAAGCTACTAGTGCGGCTACCAAACCATAATTCAACGGAAAAGACACTGACATGAATATTTTATTTTTGAACGTCATATTCGCCATTTGTTAAATTGAATCTCAACTAGCTTCTGCCTAATTGAATTGACTAATCCCTCTGCTACCAACACAAAATAACAAATAGATACAAAAACACAGAAACACAAAAAGAAGAAGATCACAACACACTATGACAAACTAGCAGAAAAAAGCATCTCAATATATCCAAAAAAGAAGAAACTGAAGAACCAAACAACTACAACAAAGGCATGAAAGAAGGAAAGCTAACAATACAAAACCTTATTCATCGCGCAAGAATACAATACAAAAAAAAAAATATTTGGCTACAGACTTCTATGTGGTAGATGTCCTACCCCAGTCGGGCAGCTCTAAATTAGGGAAGCCCGTTATGCCCTGCCTCTCTTAGAACATTATTACTGTCTTTCCACACTTTTATAGTATATTATTGTGTTGTTCTTTAACTTCCGGCCATGCGACTGAAGTTGCTGGCAGAGGCTAGTCTTTGAATCCCTTAAACGCTACCCACTTCACAAGCTAAGCATCTTCCTCAAACAGATGCTGCAGCCAACTCAGGGAACAAACCATGAATGGCCTCTCATTATTCAAGAGCATAATTTCGCGTATTTGTTCGTGTTATAATCAATATTTACAATTCAGCTAAGATTGTTATACAATATTATAAGGGTATAGAGTCCTCCAAGTGTAATTGAACACTAGACAAGATTAAATCATATTTATATTGTGTATAGTCTTGTGGGCTAAGGGCTTAACGTTTTTTTTATATATATATCCTCACGCCTTCCCACAAGGGTCCCCGAAGGGGTAGGCAGAGGTGTATAGGTAGTACCCACACACCCACTTTCCCAACAGTGGTAGGTGTGTAGTGGTAGGTAGTTTATAGAATAAAGATCTGGTTAGTTAATCCCGGGAAAGCTTTACTTCACCGAAGAGCGGCTAGGCGATTATTAGTACTTATAATAAGAATTAACGCTTTAGCAACACATGCTTCATCGTACTCAGCATTATTGGCAACGTCATATTATTTACCAGCCAAAAGCTATAAAAAATATATTAACCGTAAAATGTAATACTTGGCATCTTTTTATATTATATGGAACTACATAAGTCGGAAATAACTATTTTGAAACTATACTATGAAAGTTAATGCAAATTACGTATCCAGGGCCAACACTCCCACTTTATATACATATGTACTAGTAGTACCGGCCAGCTTCACTCGGGTGAAAAATATCCAATTCTGTAACTAAACCATTCTCGAATCCGCCGAAAAAAAACACGGAAAATTTCGTGAAGATAATAAAGACGTATCCAGTAAACTTCGTCATGCTCGGTCATTCAAAACCCGGTTTGCAGTTTGTACCTAGTAGTTAACATTCAATCTAATCCAATCCTTAATTTGCTTTACATAGAACAAACAGAATCATTGTTCCCCTTGATCATATTATTATATTGTTCCCGAACAATCTTGAAGTACATCAGAAATATTGCGCGATACTTAATCATGCTATACCTTGTAATCTTTGATACTGACTGGTTAGCTATCATAGACAGAATACGACTGTAATGAAGAATCTTGGTGAAGCACTGAATGGGTGCGTCATCTATCGGTTACAGTTAGAACTAAGAGGTTCATAGGGCGAGAGAAACCATTTTAAAAATTATTTCTTCCTAATTAAGAAGAGGGCGCTTAATTTATTTATTATTAAAATATATTACATATGACGATTTTTACACAAACATATTTGTTTACACGTTTAAAGTTGTACACCTAACTACAAAGTTATGGCATTAGAGTAGTTGGCTTATACACCACATGGAACAATGACAATACTTTGGAATAAATTGCACCTGAAATACTGCTCCCATCTCATCTTAATATACATAAATTACGTGTCACGTTGTTTGTCCGCGATGAACTCCTAAACTACTTAACTGAATTCTATCAAATTTGCACACCGTATGCAGTTTGATCCAACTTAAAAGATAGGATAGCTTACATCACAATTGGACACAATAGGTGGCGCTGCGATCGTGTTTCAGGAATTTTTACTTTTTCACCCGGGCGAAGCTAGGCTAGACAGCTAGTATTTTATAATTTTTCGATGCCCGGCAACCGAGTGGTTCGAACCGTTATTTACCTAAAACACAAAGATCAGAGAGAGATTCAAAAATAAGTCCTAATCTAGATTACCACTAAGTTTTTCCACTAACTTAAATACATGGTGATGCAAACATTTCGAGAAGAAACCTGCATTTGAGTAGAAATTCAAAGACGTTAGAATGGATAGTCTACACAGCTCTACACCTCTGCCTACCCCTTCTTTGACCTCACCTAACCTTCTTTGGCGATACCTTTGTGGGTAGGCGTGAGGATATATATATAAATACAAATGATATGTTGTCAATGAAATCAAATTTTACGGGGCTACAGCCCCATAAAATTTAATAAATACTTTCGAGGATTAAACTTAACGTTTTTACCACGTAACAAAATAGATTAAGCTATATATATATATATATATATATATATATATATATTTAGATAGCTTAATCTATTTTGTTACGTGGTAAAAACGTTAAGTTTAAT
>JACCPG010004500.1:0-82641 GCA_016069955.1 Drepana arcuata | reverse complement strand
GATACAAATAAACGAGATATTTGAAAGATTGGCTCACCATCTCACCACCGTCACGTTTACACCTAAATACGGCGAATGGAGGGTACACCCTCGTCCGGTGTGAAGATGTATTTTTTTTCTAAACGTAATGTATTTCTGTGAGGTTAGTTCATCATTGTCTGCTATGTTCTGCCTTAGATGTGTAAGACAATAATGTAAATTGTTGTCGTAGCGCAAGCAACAATGGAGTCTCGCCTGGCAAGTGAACTTTCTGATGTTATCGCTTCCCCTATTAACCGACCGTGATTAAACAATGGCTCTGTAATCGAAAAAATAATTCGCCCAATTTGTCTGTCCGACGCCTGACTGATGTCCGAGCAATTTATCCGGTCAGATAGAGATGGTGCGATTGTTAACTTTACTTATAACGTAATTAGTGCTATTTGTTTTTGTAGTGTTATCTCTCGGATCGACGTGCCGCGGAGAACAATGGAAATTGTTAAAGTAATTCGATTCGAAGAGGTAAATTAATTTAGATAGATTTGGTATTTTCGAACGATTTGATTGTGGGATTTATAGGTTTACCTATATATAGATGAATAATAATAATGATCACCACACCGAACCCTTAACGGGTAGGCAGATAGACCATCAGTTTTCTCTAGACTTACAGACTTCTTTCGCTTCATGGCATACATGCCCGTCGGTTTCGAGTACTCTTGACGTTCCCGTCTTTAAGTATCCGATTGATTTGATCTAGGAAGTTGGAACGTGGTCTTCCTCTGCCTCTTCTTGCACACACTGTCTTCAATCGCTAAGTGTAATAAAAGTCAATAAAATCGTCGTGCGATAAATGAAAAACTACGAAACAAATTTTCATTCGGTTTTCACACATAGATAGAGTGATTTATGAGGAAGGTCTTTGCGTATAGTTTGTTAAGGTTTAATAAGAGCTTTGGTAGTTCGGGGGTCAAGCCGAACCTTGCTCAATCTCACTTGGGGAATGGGGGAGGTGATCTTGGTAAATATCAGGATTTATTCCTTTCCCCCCCCTAGAAATATTTCCCCTTTCCAAGAAATATTGTAGAATTACGAGAAAACGGCTAAAATGTAGTAAAATTTTTCTCCATTCAAATATGGCAAAAATAAAAGCTAATTGCTTTTTTTTGCGGGATGAGGGGGTCGAGAAAATCTCACGACACTCCACTATGGGGAGAGATGGAGTAGAAAAGCCACAATCACCACAATTACCCCACATAATTAATGAATGAAGAAACATCCCAGCAAGCTTTCGCATTTGCGAAGCCAGGATCACTAGTATAATAATAATATATCCTCACGCCTTCCACAAGGGTCCCCAAAGGGGTAGGCATAGGTGTATAGGTAATACCCATACACCCATTAGTCACTAGTAGTAAGATAAGAATATTTCTCAAGTTGTCTCTCACACAATTCTCACATCGGTAACTCGATACGAGTGACCACGTGTGATTCAACTATACGTCCGTTCTTATGTCTTCACGGTTCTGAGAACTGCGCCTGCGCAGGTGGTCTTGCCTTGCGTCAGATGTGATATCGCTCTGGTTGGCTTTGTTACTGTGCCATATAATATATGCTCTATAAATAAACTGAATGTCCTCACGCCTTCCCACAAGGGTCCCCGAAGGGGTAGGCAGAGGTGTATAGGTAATACCCACACACCCACTTTCCGCCAGAGGTATATTAGGTGCCAACGCGACAGATGGCGACTCCATCGCCGTTACTCCAGCACGACTGACTATTCATACGCCTTTGAATTTCTTCTCAGGTGTATGCAGGTTTCCTCTCGATGTTTTCCTTCACTTACTTAAGTTCAGAAAAACTCATTGGTACAGTCGGGATTCGAACTTGCGACCTTTGCGTCGCAGGCACTGAAAGTCCGTTTGTTAATATGTAATCACTACCCTACCCGCTTACGCATGCCTCGCGGTTTCACCTGCGGTTGTTTTTATATCATTTGTAGATAGTTTTCTGAATTAAAATATCGTGCCCATTATCAAAAATAGAACAATACTTGTATATATTTTCACATAATTTAAAAATATTACAGTACAATGCCTTTGCCAACTGCGGTTCTACAATCTTTTCATCCGCTTCAATCAAAATGAACTACTACACCAATAGATTTAAGATACACATTGGCACGCGCACCTCTTCTCGACCTCCGGCCCCACGATCCATTTCATCTCCAACATGCATAAAGTATAAGCGCGTCAATTGTTAACAGCCTTTCGATTCTCGTGAATCGATAATGCCGTTTATTTTCTCTAACTCGAGTCTCGATTGTTTCATTCGATCCCCCCGCGGTGTTTAGTCTATGGTCTGTACTTGCCTGTTCGAAATTCGAACTTAGTTTGAACTATTTTGAAATGTTATGATAGGAAGATGAGGTTTATTAGTATTTATAGATATACTTCTGTTAATAGTTTTAAATAAGAAGAGTTTGGATGTGAAAGTTTTGAATTTAAGGGAATCAGAGAAGTCGGAGTAACAATTTCCCTTCCCTTCTTCCACATTAACCAGGTTCTTCTTTATAATTAAATCGGCATTAACACTAACCGCCTTAAGAAACTATTTTTACATAGCCAAAAGCGCCCTCTCTCGGCCAGAAATGGTAACTGGCCAGCGCCATTGTAGCTCTGTTTATTTTTTAGTGGTCCGCTAATGGCCTGATCATAGATAAGATACACACATAGTGTTTAGTTTAATTATAGCCGTGTTGTGTAATGCTGGTGTTTATTATTATTATTTCTTGTTGATGATCAGGCTACCGATTGTGGATAAGCATCGGTTTGGTTTTTTTAATGTGTGACCAAGTAAAGTGACGAACAAATATGCGATCTACCTGCGCTTGTGCGCTGTCGACCCTGCAGAAAACTTTACACAACTTTCTTGAACAATTGCTACACTCTCCAGGGAAAACCTCAATGAGGAGTTCATTCATCTTTGAAACAACCCAGTACGCCTTTTAAATAATAATAAATTACTTGGAACAATTTCACACAAATTGACATAGCCACAAATTAAGCAAAGCTTGTGTTATGGTAACTAGACGACGATTTACTTACCTATATAGATAGATGCAAATACTCGTGTTCATCACAAAAATATGTGTCCTGAGCGGGAATCGGACCCGCGACCTTATGTTTCGCAGTCAGGAGATCTAACCACCGGACCAGACGGCCGTCAAACATGCAGAATTTTGGTTCCAAGATCATGAATTTCCCGTCAATGTCTGTTTTATTTTTAAAAAATGTGCCTATTTGTAGTTGTCAGACAAAAACGTAATAGGTAGAAGAGCCTACTTAATAGTTTTAAAACAACCAGTAATTCCGATCAACATTGACATATTCAAGTATGGTCTCAGCCCAGATAGTTAATCTGCGCCTACGCACTATTGTTACTCGTTGGTCACTCGTTTTGTTCAGATTATATCGCTTCGGACCAGCAACAGGACCGATATGCTTTGTTTTACCGGTCACCCGATACCGATTTTAGAGTTTTCCATATGTTGGAATCCTAAGAAATGTCAGAAATAGCGTGAAAAGTAACATTAATGCAGTAGAGATGCGTATCCTTCGAAAAAAATGAAATGGGTTGAAATTTGGGCGCTCGGTACCGATCTGTTATCAAACCACGAGCTTTACGGTGAAGGGAAATATCCTGAGAAAATCTGCATGCGTTTCAAAAACGTATGTAAATCCGTGGCTTGTCAAACGGCGACGGACTGTCTATCTGCAGAGTGAGGCAATACACTAACGGGAGGCAGAGAGAGTAGAGCTTCAGTTTTATCTAGACTTACAGACCTCATCTATTCATCAATTTCTTCATGCATGCTTGGAACAGTCTTGATTTTCCCACCCGTATATATCCGTATATACACAATTACACAGAGCTAGGTAGCCATCATAATTCACATTATTATTTACACATTATCTGAAGCTCCATCGTAATTATATTTCTAATGGCACACAACCTATTTCAAAACATAGTGTTGTCAAAAAACCGATGATAATCTCCGAAAATTATCGAATAATCGACGTTACGGTTGCGCCTGCGCCGGATGTCAAACTAAAGCTTTACAACTGCACAGAGTTAGAATGCCACGATTTGTCGTGATTAGCTCTTAATGCCTAGATCATAAGACCGGTTATTGGCGTGGTCACTCGCAAAGCTATGTGTGTATGTCTGTACGTCATAATAACAGTAACCTGTCATGGTGTGACATTTTTAGAGATAAAAATCACGCCATTAAACAGCCGGCCGATGGAATTGTTGATAGAGATATGTTTTATTTAAATAATGTCCCGCTTGTCTTTTGTTAGTAAGTAGTTTCTTCTTACTGCTAGAAGTAGGTAATAACATTAATAAAATTAATATCATTTATTGAAATATTGCAAGTGCAGAGTCCCGACTGTACCAATGAATTTTTCATAACTTAAGTACAGCGATACTCACACCACGAGCTTTAGGGTGAAGGAAAACATCGAGACGAAAGCTTCATACGTTGGATAAGAAACTCAAAGACGTGTGTATAATAGAGCTTTAGTAACGGCGCTGGACTCCCCATCTGTTATGTTGGGACCTAAAATATATCTCTGGCGAAAAGTGACTGTGTGGGTACTACCTACTACTGCCTACCCCTTCGGTGACCCTGTGGGAAGGGTCAAAGATATCCGCCAGATATATATTTTAGGTGCTAACGTGACAGATGGCGAGTCTATCGCCGTTACTCCAGCACGACTATACATACGCCTTTGAATTGCTTTTCAGACGTATGCAGGTTTCCTCTCGATGTTTTCTTAGATATATAAATAAATTTAAATATATAGGCAATTTAGGAAACCTGCATACGCTTAAGAAGACACTACATCAATAGCTGATAAATAGTTTCGGACCGAAAGGACGAACGGCGTTCTCTGGCGGAAAGTGGGTGGTGGGTACTACCTATACAACTCTGCCTACCCCTTCGGGGACATAGGTGGGAAGGCGTGAGGACGATATTTATGTACATTGAAGATGTATCAGTGAAATGCAACAAGTATTTTCCATTTGTATCAAATAGTCCAATCTTATAGTCTGTTTATACAAAGTAAAACTCAACCATTTTCACAGCTCAAAGCAAATATGAAGTGAGCATTTCTCGTGCACTGAATTATGTGATTGCTTGTTAACACTGCCAATGATTTACTGGGGTCGTGTCGATCCGCGATACATTCAACGCAGTGTAATTAATTCTTGCTTTTATTTCCATCTGGGAGTTGACTGCCTTGGTGCCGGCTTAAGAATAGAGTATTCGTTTTAAGTAGGAAATAACTCTTTTTCAATGTTTGTTTTAAATATCTCGAGATTTTTATCATATTCGCTCGACCCCCTCTGCCTACATCGTAAGTGACTCGGCGTATATGTATTATATTTAATTCTTACAGGCTGCAACGGTAAAATAAAAAATCACATATATCGCATCGTTTCTAAAGATAACGATTTCATGATACACATCATCATGCCGAGTTCCTAACGGGGTAGGCAGATATAACCCAACGAAATTAAATGATTGATTTAAATTTTGATTGGTAGAAATAACACTTTCTCCATTTAATTTTTTTAAAATTTAAACTGAACGCTAACCTCTATTTGTAATCAACCTTAACCGATTTACATGAACAGTATGATTTTGATGAAATAATAAGAATTTCGGCTTACAAAACTGCTGCTACAAACCTCTGCCTACTACTTGTGGGAAGACGTAAAGATATAATAATAATAATAATGAACCACTGACATGCACAAGTTCATATTGGGTAAATAATTTCAATCTATATCTATACAACTCAAAGGTGACTGACTGACTGACTGACATAGTGATCTATCAACGCACAGCCCAAGCCACTGGACGGATCGGGCTGAAATTTGGCATGCAGGTAGATGTGACGTAGGCATCCGCTAAGAAAGGATTTTGATTAATTCTACCCCTAAGGGGATAAAATGGGGGATGAAAGTTTGTATGGAACTTTGTCAATTTTAAACCGATCGGGCTGAGACATTGCATGCATAAAGCTACTATGACGTAGGCAACCCCTATACCGTTATGTGTGTGTACACACACGTCTAAAATAAATCAAAAAATACTACGCAAAGTCACTATCCTCTCCACAGCTAAGCCAAGAAAAACAAATCAGATTTCTTTGTGGTTTCACGTGAAAAGTTTGTATACGAAATAGGTGTGACCGCACTCCATCAGCTGGCCGCAGATAATCCGTGCACAAAATATGTAACAAGACAATTATTGTCTGGCACATATTCCGATACGAACCACACAATCGACCGTCGGCCTGCAATCTCGTCATCGGTAATTCGGTAATAAAACGAAAATACGTTCGCTTCTTATCTAAAATCCATTATATATATATAAATATCCTTCGCTATATAAACATACAACTGTAAACGCATAACGTCTTAACCATTTCAAACTGGACAGGGCAATTTGCACCTTTGCAGCTTACAGTTCGAGTCTAGAAAACTGCAGTGAACTATACTTAAGTAACAAGGGCCATAATAGCATAGCGAGAGGTGATGCAACTCGTCTCCTTTCGCGGATTTCGATTTCGCGCGCTGTAAATTTAATTTTCTTTAATAAGCTCCGGGAAGTTGTGTGATGTATAGAGAATCTTATATTAAAGGTGTAGGGTATAGTTTTGTTTGAGCGTGTAGGTCGTGTTGGAAGGCATGTATCGAGATCGTAGCAAGTTACATCGGGCGCGATGCGAAAGGCGATACGAGCCCCGCCCAGGTTTTTTTTGAGGTTTCTCTAAAGTAACAATGGGGTGATCTGCTAACTAAATAACGAGTAAGATACATCAGCAATGATTCGGTGAGAACAATGTTCTTTTTATTTTAGTCGTGTTGACGTGACGTGGGGCCTTGACGGGGCGAGCGACGTACTCTAGACTCGCGGAAAATTACTTTTTATTTTCGAGTTTGAATATTTATTCTTCCCGTTGAAATCTTCTTAGGACCGAGATGGTTGAGTAGTTCGTGCAGTTAGTTACCAGCAACGCAAATATTGCAGTTGCAAGTTTGATACTCAACTGTGCGCATGAGTTTTTTTTTCGAAGTTTAGTACGTTGCGAAACTAATTGATAGACATAGTTTACTTCCGAAATTCAACCCTTAGGGGGTGAAAAGGGACGTAAATATAATACCAAAGGACGTAAAGTTCTGAAACGACGTCAATACCGTTGCTGGTCCTGTCATAAACTGGGACATAGTTCAAGGGAAGACATATTTAAAGGGGAATTGAACAGTTCCACGAACCATCACCATTCATATACGAGAACCTACGAGGAAAATATTACTCAACGTACATTTATAAACGCATTAATGATACACCGCTAAAGCAAGTTGCTTTGAAAGATAATATGGATATTGAAAGGGAACGCAGAGCGCTGTCTATTAGAGCGAATATGATAGCACGCAGGTTTGCTCGTTACTCTTTGGAAGTTAAAGTTACATTATTTAGGGCTTATTGTTCATCTTTTTACACGAGCAGCCTGTGGGTTGATTACACGCAAAAACAGTACAGTGCCCTTCGTGTGCAGTACAACAACGCATTCAGGGCGCTGGTGGGGCAGCCCCGCTGCTGTGGCGCGTCGGGGATGTTCGCAGATGCGTGTCCTGCTTCTACACGACCATGCGCAGGCGGTGCACATCCCTGACGCGCAGGCTGCGGGCCAGCGCCAACACTATCCTGAGCTTGCTGGCGAGTAGGTTTGATCTTCAGTGTGTGAACCATTGCTCAATGATTCACATGCTGAAAATCACCAAATAATTTAATGTTTTTATGTGTCGGTATGTGTTCATATCTCTGTTTAGCTACAAACATTAGTATTTTAAGTCATAATGACAATAGTTTACTAACTCATGATCCTTGTTGGTCGAAATAAATTAATTTTAATTTAATTAACTTTATCACTATGTATTTCTGTTAACGATTTTCCGATGAAATTCCTTTAAATAGACGCAACGAAGGCACAGTACACAAACACAAGCAGTACCTCAGTGTACACAGTACTAAATAAACGCATCGAGAATGAGACAACTAAGTACTTTTGTAATAAAGTACAGTAAGCCTACGGTTTTTGCCCACGTAAAATTTTATTTCATTTCGGATCCGCCAATGATCTCTCTCTGTGGCTAATTTCATCCAATAACGTTCAGCCGTTCCGAATTAGGAGCAAGTAGCATCACAAACTTTCGCATTTATAATATTAGCTCATAAATAAACATTACTTTAATCACACCGCGAGCTTTACGGTGAAGGAAAACATCGGGAGGAAACCTGCATACGATCGAGGAGAAGTTCAAAGACGTACATATGTGTAGTCCGTACTTGAATAAAGACCATGCCGCCATCTGTTACGTTGGCACCTAAATATATCTCCGGCGTAAACTGGGTGTGTGAGTCTTACCTTCACACTATGCCTACCCCTTCGGAAACCTTTGTGGGAAGGCCTTAAGATATGACATATACATAAATATATGTTAATCTTCTGTAGCAGAAGTACTGTGTTCTACTATTAGCTGTGACAAAGTTTAGTTTTCCTGCACTTATCTCACGGTTGAACTGTGCATGTTTATTGTGAATCATTATTTATCATCATTTGTATTCGAAAGGAAAACCGCTGCTAATATCCACACAATACGGTCGTTGGTTCAAACAATTAATTTATCCGGGAATAAAAATAATATATCTGACATACATACATGCAAAGTGACACGGGTATCCAGTTGGGGCTAGAATCACATCTAGAAAGTTATTATTAATTTATATCTGTGTTCTAGTATCCGCCTTCCCATAAGGGTAGGAAGGTGCCGAAGGGGTAGGCAGAGGTGTGTAGGCAGTAGCCACACACCCATTTCGCTACAGATATATTTTTAGGTGCCAGACAGATGGCAACTCGAGCACGACTATACAAACGTCTTTGAATTTCTTCTCTTGAAAATTACAAATTAAAAAAAAAAGTTGTTATGAATTAGTAAGCACTTCAACCATTAGAGAGGACACTTCCATACAATTGAGAAGAAATTCAAAGCCGTATAGGTTGAGAAAGGCGGTGGAGGTCCGTCCATCACGTTGGCACTTAAATATATCTCCAATGAAAAAACGATGTGTTACATCTTCGCCTACCCCTTCGTAGTCCCTCTGGGAATAATCGATGCCTTTTAATGATAAATAATAATAATAATAATATATCCTCACGCCTTCCCACAAGGGCCCCCGAAGGGGTAGGCAGAGGTGTATAGGTAATACCCACACACCCACTTTCCGCCAGAGGTATATTAGGTGCCAACGTGACAGATTGCGAGTCCATAGCCGTTACTCAAGCACGACTATACATACGCCTTTGAATTTCTTCTCAGACGTATGCAGGTTTCCTCTCGATGTTTTCCTTCTCCGTAAAGCTCGTGGTGTGACTAATCTTTTAATGATTTTCGATCTATAACCACAAGAGAAGAAATACTCAAAAGTTTTATCTCTTTTTGTCCAGTTTCAAGTAAACATTGCGTGTCTAGATCACATGAACAGTGCCCGCGATCCGATGTGGCTAATTAATCGCCGGGGCGTGCGCCTGCGCATATTGGGGTTCGATTTTAGGAACATTATCTGCCATCTTGGACTTTTGAGCGGTTTTAGTTGATTTAGCAACTTTCCTGATCGCCCGATAAAGCGAATTTAAGGCACGCAAAATTGTGGATGTAATTAAATTTGAAAATGTTCACGAGTCTCGCTTCTTTGCTCATTCAGAATTCAGGTTATGATGGTCATGCCAAGCCGTGGTGGCCGAGTGGTTCGAGTAGTTGCCTGCGACACAAAGATCGCGTAGTTAGCGAAGTTCGAATCCCGACTGTACCAATGAGTTTTTCTGAACTTAAGTACAGTGATTAGTCACACCAGCTTTATACATACATATCATACATATCATCACGCCAAGTCCCTAACGGGGTAGGCAGAGAGTATAGAGCGCCAGTTCTCTCTAGACTTACATACCTCTTTCGCTTCGTCCATTAGCTTTATGGTGAAGGCAAACATCGAGAGGAAACCTGCATACGTCTGAGAAGCAATTCAAAGGCGTATGTGTAGTAGTGCTTGAGTAACGGCGATGGACTCGCCATCTAACGTCTACACATGTAACTCTGCCAACTTTGGCACCTAAAATATATCTGGCGGAAAATGGGTGTGTAGGTACTACCTATACAACTCTGCCTACCCCTTCAGAGACCCTTGTGCAAAGGCGTGAGGATAATATATTTATTATTATATTATTATGATGGTCATGCTTTGTTTGTTAAAACTAACTCAGACTAACTAGCTAAGACTGAAGGAATGAGGATGAAGTTAAAGGAGTAGGTATGAAAGTCCAGAGACAACTGGCGCTTTACCCTTTCAGCCTACCCCCGAGCGGACTCGGCGTGATGTTAAGAATGGTCTTAGACTATGTAAGTACTGCATACTTTCCACATACTTTTCACAAAGACGGATAATCTTGAAATTAACACTCCGTCTCAAGAATATTTTTTTGCAGATCTGTCAGTAAAGTGTCAGAAGTGCTATCATAAGCCACTACTCTGCACCGAAGTCTTTATACAAGTAATACGTATTTGTAGATACCTCAGGTAAGCTCGTCAGACTAGTGCTCGGAGGCGGGGCGACCACACCTTCGCGCCATGCTTGCGGACTGGTCCTGCCGGTTTGCCTGTCAAGGCATACAGCGCCATCCATCGGTTGTAGTGGGGAAACTCTGAACATTCTAATAAGGTTTTCTTTGTGATTTTGACGTTTTGTTAAACGTCACGTATCATATGTTGTTTTCTTTGAGTGCGGTTTAGATTTGAATTTGGATCTGTGGTTCCTGAAAGAATTTGTTTTTTTTTCTTACATACATATCATCACGCCGAGTCCCTAACGGGGCTGGCTGATACTCTCTGCCAGTTCTGCCAGAGCGCCAGTTCTCTCTTTTTTTCTTCTTCTTCTTCATATTTTTTTTAAAACGATATGTAAGTACTTGCTACTACCAAATAAAATAACTAAATACCTTCGCATAGTTACATGCGAACTAGGCAACGATATACGAACTTATATAGATAGATATATACATACATTCTTAGGACATCCAAGACAAAGGATCGTCATGTTCATCGCACATATCTATCTACCATCAATGATAATCGAGCCCGCGAACTCAAGCATAATTCATGCGTCTTGGATTTCTTCTTAAACGTATGTACGTTTCCTTTAGAAAATATTGAATTCGCAGGTCTACGCAGGCCCCTACGGCCCAAAGTTGTAAAATTTTTCATTTTTATTTTTAAAATCTTACAAAAACACTTGCTCGTTTATCGTCGTATTTTCAATAAAGGCCCAACGCAGTCCCCTTTTTAATCCGTGTTCCCTTCATCAATGGGTGGTTTCGATTTGTTGCGCAAACAAATTAGCGCCACGGCCCCGCTGAGGCGATATTAAGAAATAAATTGGGCGAGACGCGTAGGGCTGCCACATGCTCTTTTTTATTGAAATTTCAGTTCCTTCGCTAAAATTCTTAAAGGTATTTTTATTTGATAAAACGCAATTTTAACAATTGAATATTTAAAATATCTTTATGCAAGATTTTTCGGTGATGCTTTCATTACCCTGAAAGTTGAATTCGTTAATAAAAGCCAACATTTTAAATGTTAGTTTTGAAAACATTTTTAATTAATCTTTAAATTTATTAAAAACCTATTTTAAATTTATTAAAAGCCGTGGTGGCCGATTGGTTCGAGCAGTTGCCTGCGACGCAAAGGTCGCAAGTTCGAATCCCGACTGTACCAATGAGTCTGAACTTAAGTAAAGTGATTAGTCACACCACGAGCTTTACGGTGAAGGAAAACATCGAGAGGAAACCTGCATACGTCTGAGAAGAAATTCAAAGGCGTATGTATAGTCGTGCCTGAGTAACGGCGATGGACTCGCCATCTGTCACGTTGGCACCTAATATACCTCTGGCGGAAAGTGGGTGTGTGGGTTTTACCTATACACCTCTGCCTACCCCTTCGGGGACCCTTGTGGGAA
This sequence comes from Drepana arcuata, assembly GCA_016069955.1. Lineage (NCBI taxonomy): Eukaryota > Metazoa > Arthropoda > Insecta > Lepidoptera > Drepanidae > Drepana > Drepana arcuata. The sequence continues at coordinate 70,514 of JACCPG010004500.1, read as the reverse complement.
GGCGTGAGGATATTTATTTATTTATTTTATTATTATTAAAAACATGTTTCTATCATATTAGTAGATGTAGACTTAAGAGGACAGATAAAATAGAATGCCATACAATTATTACGGAGTTTCGTTCCATTGCGAACGGAGCCTTGTTTCTACTAGGGGGTAGCCCTAAAAGTGTTCGACGCCGCCGTCGTTGGCGGCCCGCGGCATCGCATATAAATTACGGATTTACACATAATGTTTCATTTTTCACAGTCGGTTAATGTGGATTGATGTTTTGATGAACACTCCTTCGATCAGTTGAGGACGTTTCCAATTAGGGTAGGAACGATTACTTTGAAATATTGTCTTGTCTTTGGAATAAATTGCTGTCTACTTATATACGTCAAAGCCATAACCTAGGTTTGTCTATGGTAATCACAAAGGACAATTACTGAAGCTCTGTTCGTACATTGGCATACGTAGGCTTTAGCCTACCTCTTGGAGTGTATGACGAATCTTAGGGAATAAATTCTCTGAATCCCTAACGGGTTAGGCAGGGAGTATAGAGTTCTATCTAGACTTACATACCTCTTTCGCTTCATCCACATTCACCAGTCTCGTCATACATGCTCGTCGGTTTCGAGTCTTAGGTAGTATTTATAAAATTTCATTACTTCGAGTCATTATTAATCACGCCGAGTTCCTCGCAGCAAAGAGTAAGTACAGCGCCAGTTCTTCCTGAACTTACAGTTCTCTTTCGCTTCAGACACATTCATCAGTCTTAGTGAATATTACCGTTAATATAATTTGCAGGCTTTGCCGCATAAGGTGATCAAACACTTCGTTTGAACACTTTATTTTCACCAGAAATATATTTCCGTGCTCTCTCAGACACAACCAACAACGCGGTTTTGAATTTTAAACATTCTGTTCTCCTAACTGGATCTCTAGCCTAACTAACTTCTTCACCGTAAATTGAGTATGCAGTTGGTTCTAAAAAAAGTAAAATTCAAACTATGTAGTTTATAAGTAAATACTTTTCATGCACCATGTCATGTAGCTGCCATCAGATTGCTGAGCCCTCAAACAGGGTGTAATTTTATCCTTAAGCATAGTATATTGTGATATAAATGATGTCTGTGTTTTAGCTTATTTTTACATGCAATAAATATATTTGATTACCACTATTTATCCTATTATTATATAAAGCACATTTTTTACTGCTTGGCAGTACAAAATGTATTAGTGTAAAAGTGTTGATAATAAATGGCATTCAACCCCTCCAAGATACATGACACATTAAGCAATGGATCAAAAATACAACATCACCATTTTGTTGTCTCGCCCCTCGAAGCCGGCGCACAAGATGGAGGTCGAATTTCCGCCGCGGCCTCGCCGGAAGTCCCGCCATGTTTACAAATCGCGCGGGAAACAACGGCGGGAATTTTAAGCAGTTTTCATGATCATCCCAAAATGGCTCGATAGGATTTTAGAATCGAGATTAAAGACGGTTTAGTTTTAAATCCCATATAGTACAAAGCTTGAAGGTTATATGAGAATATTAAAAATAAACACTGTCCGTGAAAGAGCGGAGTAATGTGATGTGGTAGTCGATGGTGACGAAGATAATAAAATTATGCGCTAGCTAGCTAGCTGTATGTATAAAGGAACTATATTTTTCGTAAGAACTATGTCGAAAGAATATTATTTTTTTAAAACAAGCTTTCATCAATAAATAAGAAATAGATTTAAAAAAGTTACAAATACTTCGCGAATTCTCCAAATTCATAAAATTCTGATAAGATACATTAAGTATGAAAAAGAAAAAAAAAATGGTACATTCGGCGACAAAACTCAAAGGTAAAAAATATAATTAAGTTAATTGGAAAAAAGCTAAATGCCTCGCGTATATCATAGCCTAATGTTTCCACTTTTTCTTAATGCTACATTAGGCCGGGGATTAAGGGAGCTCGCAATTATAAATAGATTTTTTCGTTAATTACGTCGTGTAATTGTCGGAAGCTGAATAATTTACGCTGAGCGAAACTAATAATTATTATATTGTATGAAAACTGTTTACAAAATATACAAATACCAGTAGTTCTCAACGGTTTCAGCCGCGTAAAGTTTAATTGATGATCCGACGTTTAATATATATCCTCACACCTTTGCGTTTAATACAGGTGATATGAATCTATCACTGTACCAAAATTCATCCAATTCTGGTTTTTAGCCTTTTCGTCAAACTTTCGCTTTTTTACTTAACGATTGGATATCTAATAGATTTTTTTCTGTTGCAGGTAAGTTAACACCGTAGAGTTGCTTCATTGGTGATCAAGAATGAACAGTATGTATTTAATAATAAGAACTTAATTGCTTTGACATGAAACATATTTAAGTTCAGTTACAGTATGAACAAACTTAATAATAGTTAGAATACTACATGTAATAATAATAATATATTATTTAATTTACACACAAACATATACAAAATAAATAATATGATTTATCACAAAAGTGATTTTTACCAGGCAACTCAAGTGAAGAGAGAGAATAAATAGGAAAAAAAGGAGAACAATTACTATTATAAGGACGGGGTGGTCAATGACGTCATAAGTCAATTGCAAAGTCAACATTGCAATTTAGAATTATAAAACATATATGCGTTGCCAGTTACGGCAAATCACTTTTCCGCACCTCTTTCAATACACACATATATGGAAAAATATTGTTACCAAGCGAAGTACAGTCATTGAGAAAACTTTTAATCTGAGACAATGAGCTGCATTATGCTGGGCAGACTGAGCCACAATGGGTAAGCTCGACTAAAGAGTACAAGTGGGCTATCGCTTATGTGCTTCATTGTACTTGTGTGAGCAACTTTAAGGAAGTCAATGTTGCTTTTTTAAATTCTATGCGTTCGTTGATAATTTAAATTAAGTTTGGTTTTTGTTTTCAGCCTATACGAAACAAGTATTAAATTGTTTTTTTAACAGATTCCATATTTAAATACACAATAAAATCCTGTATTGAAAAAAACGGCCGTTGACGACCTTAGACAGTCGTTTCTTTAATGCCAAAAATGTATTTAGTCAAATAATGTGAATCTAATATCTAATGATTAATCCGTGGTGGCTGAGTCATTCAAGTAGTTGCCTGCAACACACAGGTTGCAAGCTCAATTCGCGATTGTATCAATGAGTTTTTCCGAACTTAAGGACGGTCAGTAGTGTTACGATGGAAGGTTCTGGAGGGCTTGCCGTGTGAAAGTCATGCCAAACAACAACATTTAGCAGGAAATATAGACAAAAGGAGGCAATTAAGAAAGGACGTAAACAAGTTGTTTTCGTCGCCCGGCCATTGTTCTGCGGACGCATTCACACGGCAATTCTACGAACATCTTAATGGCAGTCTAGAGCCTTCCACCGGTATCTAGTATATCGTGCCGGTGCCATATATAAGGCGGTATCCGATGGGCACGGGGGGTCGGAGCGAGTCAGTCGGAGCGAGTCAGACTGAGTCAGTCAGTGAGTTAAGTCTGAGCGAGTCAGTTTAGAGAGTGAGTTTAGTTCAGTGCGAGTGATCACAAGTGTTTAATCGGTGACTATAGTGAGTGTACACAGAGTAGAAGTGTATCAGTGTCTAGTGTTTACTGTGTTCTACTGTTACTGTGTTGTAGTGTACACAGAGTAGAAGTGTATCAGTGTCTAGTGTTTACTGTGTTCTACTGTTACTGTGTTGTAGTGTATACAGAGTAGAAGTGTTTCAGTACCTAGGGCTTACTGTGTTGTACTAGTACTGTGTTGTGGTGATCAGTGTTATAGTGAATAGAATTGTAGCGAAGTGTAAGGATTTATTGTACAAGTCTCCGGAACTATTCTGTGTATAGAATAAAGTGTCGTTTAAAGTGTAACAACCGGCTATCATTAATTATCCCGAACCCCAGCTCGTAACAATTGGTGTCAGAAGTGAGGGATAATTATGCCGGTTCTACCAAAAGACGACACTCCGGGTCCAACCCAAACAATGCAGCAAGAGCAGCAGGCTGCGGAGCCGACGGCCACTGGCGAGGCTGGGAATGCACCGCCAATGAATCTTCAAGTTTCGGCTACCGACATAGCTGAGCTCATAGCGTTTCTGCAGGAGATGGATCGACGTCAGGAAGAGCAGTTTCGACGTCAGGAAGAGCAGTGGCGACGTCAGAAAGACGAGTGGCGACGTCAGGATGAGCAGAGGCGACGTCAGCAAGAGCAGTGGCGATGTCAGGATGGGCAGTGGCGACGTCAGGAAGAACGTCAGGAAGAGCAGAGACAACGTCAGGAAGAACGTCAGAAAGAACAGACTCAACAGCTTCTAGAGCTGCTGAAGTGCGATAAGGAAGAGCAAGTGCTACTTCAGGAAGAGCAAGTACAACTTCAGCAAGAGCAAGTACAACGTCAGGAAGAGCAAGTGCAACTTCAGGAAGAGCAAGTGCGATGTCAGGAGGAGCAGACACAACAGCCTCTAGAGCAGGTGATGTGCGATCAGGAAGTGCAAGTGCGACGTCAGGAAGAGCAAGTACGACGTCAGGAAGAGCAAGTGCAACGTCAGGAAGAGCAATTGCGACGTCAGAAAGAGCAAGTCCTTCAGCTCCAGGAGCAGCTGAAGCACGATAAAGTGGAACAAACCCATCTTCATAAGGAGCGAACTGTTTATATTGGAAAGGAAACGACGGCAGTCAAAGAAAAGGGCCTCCTGCAGTTTAATTGTCCAGATAGAGCAAGTCTAGACAGGACCAAGTTAGAGCCCAGGACTACGAGGAGGCTTGCTGGTTTTGGAGGAGCCCTAAGAATACCGAAATCTCTAATTTCTGTGATGGATTATGCTGGTGACGGGCGCATGAGAATGAACGGCTTCTGCGGTCACAAGAGGCAATTCGGTCAACGGATGTCTGAAAAGATGAAGAATCGCTATGACGGAAACATCAACAATCCTGGATTCGGCAGGGGATCCCTGGTGTGGCTTCACCATCCAGTACGGAAGAAAGGAGTACCTACGAAGCTCCGAAGGTCGTCCACGTCGATCGATTGGCGCGCTACCATGGATCTAACGATGCTCGGGACGAGCATGTATAAGGAGGGGGCAGTGTTACGATGGAAGGTTCTGGAGGGCTTGCCGTGTGAAAGCCATGCGAAACAACAACACTTAGCAGGAAATATAGACAAAAGGAGGCAATTAAGAAAAGACGTAAACAAGTTGTTTTCGTCGCCCGGTCATTGTTCTGCGGATGCATTCACACGGCAATTCTACGAACATCTTAATGGCAGTCTAGAGCCTTCCACCGATATCTAGTATATCGTGCCGGTGCCATATATAAGGCGGTATCCGATGGGCACGGGGGGTCGGAGCGAGTCAGTCGGAGCGAGTCAGACTGAGTCAGTCAGTGAGTTAAGTCTGAGCGAGTCAGTTTAGAGAGTGAGTTTAGTTCAGTGCGAGTGATCACAAGTGTTTAATCGGTGACTATAGTGAGTGTTACAGTATTAGTGAAGTGTTTCAGTGCCTAGTGTTTACTGTGTTCTACTGTTACTGTGTTATAGTGTACACAGAGTAGAAGTGTATCAGTGTCTAGTGTTTACTGTGTTCTACTGTTACTGTGTTGTAGTGTACACAGAGTAGAAGTGTATCAGTGTCTAGTGTTTACCGTGTTCTACTGTTACTGTGTTGTAGTGTATACAGAGTAGAAGTGTTTCAGTACCTAGGGTTTACTGTGTTGTACTAGTACTGTGTTGTAGTGATCAGTGTTATAGTGAATAGAATTGTAGCGAAGTGTACGGATTTATTGTACAAGTTTCCGGAATTATTCTGTGTATAGAATAAAGTGTCGTTTAACGGAAACAACCGGCTATCATTAATTATCCCGAACCCCAGCTCGTAACAGTAGTTATACGGTGAAGAAAAATAGCCGAGGAAATCTGTATACGTTTGAGAAGAAATTCAAACGTTGATGGACCCGCCGTCAGTCATGTTGGTACCTAAAATATATCTCTGGCGGAAAGTGTGTGTACTACCTAGACACCTCTGCCTACCCCTTCCATCTAAACAATTAATTGACCACAGGCTTCGTCAAAGGATCTTTAATTCTGGGTTTCTGAGTCTGGGATTCAGCCTGTATATGAAAAATTTATCATCACCGTTGTAGAGTATCAAAACCACTTTGTTGCGCTAAAAGTACGACGTGAACGACGCAACAAAACCCAAATGTCATTGTGCATCATTCATCTGAAGTGCGTCCGAGCGCGTGCTACTGAGGAAATTACTCGCGTCGCACGTGTGTTGATGGCCTTAGATACCACTTGGAGTTAAATTATGTACTTAATATTGAACGGAACTAGGTGTAATACAATGCCAATATTACACACATAAAAATAATGTATTTTTTCAGCGTTAAGGATTTAAATGTTCAGAAATAGCCCCAAGTTTAGAATTCAAGTGATAGACAGTTTTAAAGAAAGACTTAAGATTAGGAAAAGGTTATTACACTATAGAGGAGTTCATGAAGGATAAGCTTCAAGTGATCACAAAGATTTCAAGTTCGAAGCCTGACTGTACCAATGAGTTCTGATTAGACACACGAGCTTTACAGTGAAGGAAAACATCAAGGGGAAACCTGAATACGTTCCTGAAGTAGAAATTCAAAGACGTGAGGCTTGAGTATCGTCGATGGACTCGCCATCTGTCACGTTGGCTCAAAATCAAAATCAAAATCAAAGTATTTTATTCAACTTACGGGAAACTTATTGAACGTCACATACTTAATGTAAACTAAAGTTACCACCGTTTCCTGCCTGGAGAAGGAGGCCTGGAGGAGAACCTGCCAGGAGAAGAAACGGCGAAACAAACTCCCCGGTTTTCTTTTTTTAACATTTGTTCCCTTTTACGTAGGAGTAGATCGAGCAGTTGCCTGCGACGCAAAGGTCGCAAGTTCGAATCCCGACTGTACCAATGAGTTTTTTCAGAACTTAAGTACAGTGATTAGTCACACCACGAGCTTTACGGTGAAGGAAAACATCGAGAGGAAACCTGCATACGTTTGAGAAGAAATTCAAAGGCGTATGTATAGTCGTGCTTGAGTAACGGCGATGGACTCGCCATCTGTCACGTTGGCACCTAATATACCTCTGGCGAAAAGTGGGCGTGTGTACCCCTTCGGGGACCCTTATAGGAAGTTGTGAAAGATTATCTGTACTACTTAAGGAGGCTGTTCATCAAATTGTCACAAGTGAAACCGGCAAACCCAACTAGTATTTAATATATGTTGTTCAATAAGCGTTCCCTTTATGCTTCAGCGTTGAATAAAATATTATTTAAATTTTTTGCTCCTGCGCAGTATTTTTATTCAATGAAAGGCTTAAAAGGTCTATGGAAAATATTCTAAAAATTATATTCTATTCTAAAATATTAACAAGCCGTGGTGGCCGAGTGGTTCGAGCAGTTGCCTGCGACGCAAAGGTCGCAAGTTCGAATCCCGCCTGTACCAATGAGTTTTTCTGAACTTAAGTACAGTGATTAGTCACACCACGAGCTTTACGGTGAAGGAAAACATCGAGAGGAAACCTGCATACGTCTGAGAAGAAATTCAAAGGCGTATGTATAGTCGTGCTTGAGTCACGGCGATGGACTCGCCATCTGTCACGATGGCACCTAATATACCTCTGGCGGAAAGTGGGTGTGTGGGTATTACCTATACACCTCTGCCTACCCCTTCGGGGACCCTTGTGGGAAGGCGTGAGGAAAATATTCTATTGCCTATCTACATTAATCATGGGGCCACGTGTGTGTCGACTGGAGTTTCCACGGCTTCCTCGCCTTTGTTTATATCTTTGCTTGCGACCTTTAACTTAGTTAACTTCAAGGGCAATTAACAAGGATTTGTAGGAAAATTTTAAGCACAAACTTCAGTTTGATTTCCGAATTTAAATCTTCAAAGGCTTTTGCTTCCTATTATGATTGCAACTTCTCACAAGAGTCCAGGTGAAATTACACCTTCTTTTTGTTAAAGCTATATTTAGGTGCCACTCAAGGACGGGAACGTCAAGAGTACTCGAAGCCGATGAGCATGCATGAAGAGACTGATGAATGTGGACGAAGCGAAAGCGGTATGTAAGTCAAGAGAGAATTGGCGCTCAAGTCTCTCTGCTTCTCCTTCAGGGGATAAAAGACTAAGGTACCAGATACTGGTATTCATCACACAAATATCTACCGCGGGCATCGAACCCGTGACCTCAAGCTTCCCAATCAGCAGTTCAGGAGTTCAAATTACACAAACAAATGCAACTTACAAACACATCTGTCTATTCAAAAGTATTTTAGCACACATCTCATTAGAAGGAAGGCGATTACCTTAACCGGTACATACCACCGCTCAGTTGTTTTAAAAAAAGATAAATATGCGTCTACTTTTAAACTGTTATTACTGATTGTCTATATACAAGACTAGCTGTCCCGCCCAGCTTCGCCCGGATGAAAAAGTAAAATTTCCTGAAACACGATCGCAGCGCCACCTATCGAGTCCAATTGTGATGTAAGCTATCCTTTCTTTTAAGTTGGATCAAACTGCATACGGTGTGCAAATTTGATTGAAATCGGTTAAGTAGTTTAGGAGCCCATCGTGGACTTGATTACCATATAAAAGCTTATAGTGAGTCAATCTTAAATGATAGACATTTGCTGTCACAGACTTTTTTTAGAACTTTTAAAGAGGAACAATTCCCTCATACATGATATTTTCGTAACTTAAACCGCTTACACAGCATACGCAACGGAAGCTCTCAAAAAGGAATATTTTTCCCGTTCTGGCAACATTATTCATTTATGCTTCGCTCTTATTGGTCGTAGCGTGATGTTATATAGCCTAAAGCCTTCCTAGAGAAATGGACTATCCAACACAAAAATAATTTTTCAATTCCAACCAGTAGTTCCTGAGATTAGCGCGTTCAAACAAACAAACAAACAAACAAACAAACAAACTCTTCAGCTTTATAATATTAGTATAGATTTTCTATATACAAGACTAGCGGTCAGTCCCGGCTTCGCATGGGTGGACATATTTCTTTTATAAAGAAAATATAGCCTATGTTACTCAGGGTGAATGTAGCTTTTTAATGGTGAAAGATCTTTCCAATCGGTCCGTCCAGTACCTTTTGAGCCAATTCGTTACAAACATACATAAAAAAAATCCTCTGTATAATATTGCATATTTAATAATAAATAAATACCTGGGACAATTCCACACAAATTGACCTAGTCCCAAATTAAGCAAAGCTTGTGTTATGGTAACTAGACAACGATGAATTTACTTGTATAGATATATATACATAAATACATAGGACATCCAAGACTAAGGTACAAATATTCGCGTTCATCACACAAATATCTGCCCTCAGCGGGATTCGAACCCGCGACCTCAAGTTTCGCAGTCAGGAGCTCTAACCACTCGACCAGACGGTCGTCAATATATACATATCATCACGCCCACGAGTCCTTAACGGGGTATGCTGGGAGTATAGAGCGCCAGCCGTCTCTAGACTTACATAATATTAGTATAGATGTCAAAACGTAGCGAATATTTCCACTTTGAATATGGACGTAGAATAGAAAATAACGAAATACATGAAGCAAGTGTCGCTATGCACTCGCAACAAAACAAGAAGACGAGAACAAGACGGCTGGTCGCAGGGTGTCGCGCCGATAACTGCGCGATCACGTAACGCTATCTCGTGTCACATTGTACGATATCACGACGTGCACTTTCGCTCGATACGCAGGGTTGCCTCTCCCCAGCTAATAACCTATCCATTTACTTCAACGCGATTCTGTCCACAACGCGATATTGATACCTACCTTATTGTATGGCAGCGAATCCTGGGTATGTCAGAGGAAGTATGAAAATAGCTTGAATGCAGTCGAGATGCGATCTCTTCGAAAAATGTGCGGCGTAACGATATTAGATCGAATCCGCAATGAAGAGATTCGCAAATCAGCTGGCGTGAATGAGGGCGTGATTGTAAAGATGAAGAAAGGCATGTTACGTTGGTTTGGACACATGGAAAGGATGAGTGAAGAAAGATTGACGAAACAGATATACAAAGCAAAAGTGTGTGCAAGAAGAGGCAGAGGAAGGCCACGTTCCAACTACCTGGATCAAATAGATCGGACTCTGAAGGACGGGAACGTTAAGAGTACTCGGAAACCGACGAGCATGTATGAAGAGACTGATGAATGTGGACGAAGCGAAAGAGGTATGTAAGTCTAGAGAGAACTGGCGCTCTATACTCTCTGCCTACCCCGTTAGGGACTTGGCGTGATGATATGTATGTATGTATGTATTTACTTCAAAGATAAGAAAGGCGTTAATAGCAGTGTTAGCCGGGAAGTTCGAGTAGTTGCCTGCAACACAAAAACTGCAAGTTGGAATCCCAACTGTACCAATTTTTTTTTACTTTTTACCCATGATTTTTTTTAAGTTAAGTACAGTGATTAGTCACACCACGAGCTTTACGGTGAAGGTAAACATGGAGAGGAAACCTGCATATGTCTGAGAAGAAATTCACTGACGTACGTAGTCGTGCTTTAGTAACGGTGATGGACTCGCCATCTGTCAAGGATCAAGGAAACTTCAAGGATGAAAACGTCAAGAGTGCTCGAAACCGTATGAAGTATCATGAAGATACGGATGAATGTGAATGAAACGAAATAGGTGTTTTAGTCTAGGGAGAAGCGGCACTCTACTCTCTCTGCCTACGCCGTCAGAGACTCGGCGTGATTATATACCTATAGGCGGTTTTATTTATTACAGTCTTATTTTAAACTTATGTCGAATTAGTGTTAATATTTTAATATACCTATATTTAGTTAATAAGCCGTGGTGGCCGAGTGGTTCGAGCAGTTGCCTGCGACGCAAAGGTAGCAAGTTCGAATCCCGACTGTACCAATGAGTTTTTCTGAACATAAGTACAGTGATTAGTCACACCACGAGCTTTACGGTGAAGGAAAACATCGAGAGGAAACCCGCATACGTCTGAGAAGAAATTCAAAAGGCGTATGTATAGTCGTGCTTGAGTAACGGCGATGGACTCGCCATCTGTCACGTTGGCACCTAATATACCTCTGGCGGAAAGTGGTTGTGTGGGTACTACCTATACACCTCTGCCTACCCCTTCGGGGACCCTTGTGGGAAGGCGTGAGGATATATTATATTATTATTTTAAACTTATGTCGAATTAGTGTAAATATTATAGTCAATACATATTTAGTTAATTGCATAGGCTCTTACGGACGTCTACAAAGAGAGTGGAGCGCATATTAATTCTATGGGTATCGAATTTGAAATCGTTGTCTTGCAGACTACATTACACAGTTAACTCCAGTAAGTTTACTTTAGAATTATAACTATCACTAATTACGTAGAATCCGCTTGTGACAAGGCGTGGACCATCAGGGTTGCAACCTGCCGTTGGCTATTCAAACCACAGTGGATGTAATTCTAACGATTGATGGAGTAAAATTCCAACACGGCACAGCCCTGCAAGGAATGCAGTCTCCGATACAAGTTACAGCCGATAGTGCATTGTCCTCGATAAAGTTGTTATTGGTCGATAAGGAGAAAGTTGCTATCACTTCACTACTTATTTGTAAATAAACGACTAATTAGCCAGATATAGTGAGGTGACTTCACTGCAGTTTGTATCAGATAAACTGCTTCTTTCATATTAAATCCACGACATCCGTCAATGATGTTGGAATCTTACATGCATGTCGAAGATGTGTTTGCGGTGCGGTGGTTAATCTTATCAAAGTGGTTGGACCTCAACGCAGCCGGCTCCTTGACAGTCTCGCCCTGGTAGGCTAAGATCATTTTCTAGTGTCAAAAAGATGTGTCAAATGGATAGTTACAGAAATGTTATTTTTTTTCTTTCATAACTAATCGATACTGTAAATTCTTCATGTCTTCAAATAAAAATGTATTCTCAAACGTGCGGTTTTCTTTCACCGTCAAGGTCGTGGTGTGATTTTAAGCAACGTACACTGTCTTTCAGAAATGACAAGTCGATGACCACCCGGCCACCACGGCTCAGAGGACAATCAGAGTATAATTAATGCTCATAATTACAATTTATTTATGTGGATATCGTGGAAGAGACTGTGGCTCAAAAGAGATCTGACGATCTTTCTCTGGCTCCTTTACAAGGCAAGGCTTGATACATATTATGCGAATAAAATATATGAAGGTAATTTTAAAAATATAAACTCGTACTGCGATGACCTCCGAAGAAATTCCATGTATTGAATCACACTATCTCGATTTCAAATCTTTGACTAAGTACCGAAACTAACGTCATTGCAAATTATTACATAAACACGTTAATTAGTAATATTTTACTTCGTTCAATAAAAGCAATGTTACGTTTTATAGCTTCTAGGAAATGCCAATTACATCAAATAAGTTGCCAGCACGTTAAACATTTAATATCACTAATCGCCCCAAATTCGACAATAATTTAGTTAAATTTAAACGTTATATTCGAAATGAGATTAGATATGTATATCATAATTATGTTTATTTTTGATAATATTCAGTAAGTCTTAGTCACTTAATATTCGCTTATCAGTTAAACCACAGACTTCAACCATAAACAAAAGTATTTTTGACATTCAGTTCTACATTGAGTTGTTGTAGTGGATGCAATGTCTTTTTTTGATCCGTTACATTTATTATATGTATAGATATATTTTTTATATTAAGAAATTATTATTATTAAAAGAATATTAGCCTTCTAAGTATGAACTACAACTATGCCAAATTTCATATTCATTCTTAATTTTCGTAAAAAAGACACTTCGCTTTCTTTTTACTTTATTTACAATAACAACAATTAATAATATTTACAAAGAACAGTTTAAACTAACTACTTACAGATAAAATATTTGTTCCTAATCGGTATCCCGAGGCAACGTGCCAAGAAGACTAGCAGCATTGCCACGCTGGATAGCAATGCTGATTCTCTGAGCGAGATATGTTCCAGCCCGCCTGTCACGAGAGGTCTCGACTAGACGGCGCGAGACCTCTTTAAAAAGATGGTGAGCCTCAGGACCCCAAGGCCCCAGCGTTTCAACCGCAAATGCAGCAAATATGTAGCCTGACCCGAGACAGGCATACTTGCGGCGCTTGAGGCACTCCTGCTGAGCAGCAGCTTCACTTTCTTATTTACATTATTTAATGCTGCCAACCCAAAGATATTGCGAAGATACCTTACAGATAAGTTCAGTCACTCTTTACGACCTAAGGTCTAGTGGTCAGAGGTACTCGCTGCGAACCTCGATTTCACGTATTCGGTTCCCGGAGGGGTATTTGTTTGATAAACACGAGTATTAAAACCAGACCTGAGATTTCTTACATATTTTTTTGGAACTAGGTCAATTTAAGTCAAGTAATTTTTCAATTATAATGACTTGGTTTAAATTCATCAGTCTCCTTACAAGAAGCTACTGTTAAAACGACGTGGAAATTGAATTTTCTTGTAATATGTACACACACATATATTACGGGAAATTAAATTTAATTCCTTAAGTTATTCTTGAGCTAGGAAGAGTCCATTTCATCATCATCATCATCATATCATCACGCCAAGTCCCTAACGGGGTAGGCAGAGAGTATAGAGCGCCAGTTCTCTCTAGACTTACATACCTCTTTCGCTTCGTCCACATTCATCAGTCTCTTCATACATGCTCGTCGGTTTCGAGTACTCTTAACGTTCCTGTCCTTCAGAGTCCGATCTATTTGATCCAGGTAGTTGGAACGTGGCCTTCCTCTGCCTCTTCTTGCACACACTTTTGCTTTGTATATCTGTTTCGTCAATCTTTCTTCACTCATCCTTTCTATCATCCAAGAGTCCATTTCATTAGTTATTTATCATGCATATTTTATGATTTGTCTTTCGATTAGCAATGTATATATAGATATATATTTGGAAGATCACGTGATGAATATATATAGATGATATCTAACCTTAACTTACTTGGATCATCTCTTAATGGAATCCCTATAAATTGTGCTATGAACTGCGCTTCTGACAGTTGCTGTGAGGTGGACGAAAGGTTATCGTGGATATTGCTATTGTAAAGTTTTTTTATTACAATTATTATTAAATGTTATTAAGTTATTGTTAAAGTTATTATTCAAGTTATTATTCTGCCTATCCCGTGACTTGTTTTGCCATCCTTACAATGCAATAATGTGCTAAAGTTTGCGAGGATGTTTGTTAGTATTTCATGCAATAACTACTGAACGGGATTGGATGAAATTTGGCACAAAGATAGAGCATTAGTTAACACTTAGTACCTCTAAGCATTATTAAAAAGAATGGATAAAACATAAAAATTCAGCATCTATCGAAAATGAGCAATCAATTGCTCTAACATAATCTATGCAAATTGTTATCTATCAAGAGATTGGTTTTTAGAGATGTTATCATTCGCCTAATGGATTTATATTGCTCGGTTCGATTCGCAATTTATCCGTGTCGCGTATTAATAATATTTGACTAAATCAAAAAGTATTTGTGTCGCGCATAATATTACCATTTAAACCAGAATATGATTGGAATTAAAAAAAAAACGGTGAAGTCATTGGCCGGATATAATTGAGATTAGAAGTTACTTTTAGTTCTTATCTCGAAGTTACAGAAAGATAGATAAACATGCTATCTATGACATTAATACCTAATATACAACTAATTAACATTACCCAAGCGGCTACTGAGCCGCGGTGGCCGAGTGGCTAGCAGGTTTATAAAAAAAACGTATAGATACCTACTAATATAATAATAATATAATATATCCTCACGCCTTCCCACAAGGGTCCCCGAAAGGATAGGCAGAGGTGTATAGGTAGTACCCACACACCCTCTTTCCGCCAGAGGTATATTAGGTGCCAACGTGACAGATGGCAAGTCCGTCGCCGTTACTCAAGCACGACTATAATACGCCTTTGAATTGCTTCTAAAAAGTATGCAGGTTTCCTCTTGATGTTTTCCTTCACCGTTAAACTCGTGGTGTGACTTATGACTTATATGGATATATTTTAATTTAAGATATTTTTTAATATGGAATAGTAGTTGTAGTTAAGAGGTGCCTATCCTTAGCATACAAGTTCGAACACGACTACACCAACGTGTTGACACCAAAATGAAACCACGGGCTGCTTTTAAGAAAAACTTTGAAAGGAAACGCGCATACATTTGTGAAGAGATTCAAATGTATGGATTCGCTATCAATCACGTTGGCATCAGGTCCCTGAAGGTGTAGGAGGAAGTGGCCACACTACCACTTCTGTTCGGAAATATATTGGTGTTACTCAAGAACCGCTTGTCAACATATGCTTTAATATGGACATGCCGATTCCAACGTCCAGGCGTGTCCAGGCGTATCCATACATAGCTATCGGTGGCAGTGAGTCTATTATCGGCCGGTGGCGATGATCGGATAAGGCTCATAATTTGCAATAAATATAAGGGCGGAGGTGTCGAAGGCGCCATTGTTGGGCGGGCGGGCGGCCGATTGGGTCCATAATAAGTACTTATGTATGCTTGAACATTCAACCATCATCCTGTAGTTATGCAAACCGGCTAATATTAACAAAAGGTACTTCGAGGCGTGTAAATTCCAGATTGTGGGCTCCAACTTGAATGATCTGCAAGCGAGATATTTTCTGAAAAAAACATTTTTAGAATGTTGGTTTAAATAAGGAGGTTGGAAAGAGATACAACACAGTATTAATAATAATAGCCTTTGGAAAATTCCCTAACTAAGCAAAGCTTGTACTATGGAAACTAGACAAGAATATACATACTTATATAGATAGATATATATACATATAGAATTTTCAAGATCTGTCCTCACCGGGAATCGAAACCGCGACTTCAAGTTTCGCAGTCAGGTGCTCTGACCGCTAAACCAGAAGACCGTCAAACATCAAACAGTATTGAAGAATGGTTGATATTCTTCAAAGCCAAATGATTTATTAAACTATTATCAAAAGCCATAAAATAAAAAGCTACAACAAAGTATCGATATTTATCGCAACACTATATCTCAGAATTTATCGTCATCGTATTTATACATCACTGAATCGGCATTAATGTCGATAACGTATTTTGCATTAGCTGATCCAGCAAGATAGATAAGAATGTATTCCTTCTTTTAAATAGATGAGTTACGGTGTAGACTGGTCAGTCTGGACATTGTAGGTGGACTATATATTTTAGTGAAAGCAATGAGTGAATCAAAAAGAAAAACTTTGAGGTCGATAATCAATGAAATTTTTCTGAACGCAAGTACTCTATTGATTTATAATAGCTTTACGGTGAAGGAAAACATCGAGAGGAAACCTGCCTCAAAAGACGCTTAAATACACAGTCAGATTAAATGTATGTTTAAATAGGAAATTAGCCATCTGTCACGGCACTTAAATATCAGGGCGAAAATAAGGTGTTCTTACACTGCCTACCCCGTCGGCGACCCTTGTGGGTAGGTTAAAAGTCATTGGTTCAGTCGGGATTCGAACTTGCAACCTTTGTGTTAGGCAACTACTCAAAGCATTAGGCCACGACGGCTCTATTTATCATTCAACATTGCATTACTTATAATAATTTATTATGATTGTTAATAACTAAAGAAAATAAATGCAGTTTCCTCTTAGAAATGAAGATATAGCAATTTGTAGGAATAAATTGAGTTTGAATACTCGGTAGGTACAGTTATAAGCAATCGCCATTCGGATCAATAAACATATAAGTACCTCTATCCATTAAGTAAGAGAGAAATGTCCTATCTGCGACCACTCATAGTCTTTGCATAACATCTAAAAACCGTATAATGGCTGTAGAGCATAATACTTAACATGCATTCTTGCATCAAATACATGTTTCCACCAAGATATCTCGAAGTATTGATAATATTTAGATTATCCAGAGTGTATTTAAGATGCGCGAAGCAACCGTCGTGAAGGAGTCTGTAATTGTAAAGATGAAGAAAAGCAACTTTCATTTTATTAATATGACGACCGTCTGTTCTAGTGGTTAGAGCTCCTGACTGCGAAACTTGAGGTCGCGGGTTCGAATCCCGCTGAGGGCAGATATCTGTGTGATGAACACGAGTATTTGTATCTTAGTCTTGGATCTCCTATGTATTTAAGTATATATTTATCTATTTAAGTACATATATCGTTGTCTAGTTACCATAACACAAGCTTCGCTTAATTTGGGACTAGGTCAATTTGTGTGGAATTGTCATGAGAAATAAAAAATGGCAAACAAGCATTCGGTCCGCGTGATGGCAAGCGGTTACCTCATAGACAATTGTAACACCAGGGTTAAGCCTCGCGCGTTGCAGTACTTAAACCACCCGACCACCACGAAACTTCGATACACGTGTACCCATTAGTTCGGTAACTTATATCAACGAGTATATCTCAAATTACTTCTTGCAATGCGTTGTCGGTTCCGTCCGTGCCGTATCGCCAGGACACAGACTTACAACACATTAACATACTATGTAACAGTTGTATTGAATGCTGGTGTTGAGTGATTGCTTGGTCACTTGAACGGTTTTGCTAAGTATTACTTTAATGTAGGGAAAAATAGAGGGCGTTGATCCGTCTTTCCTTCAGACGGGTACTATTGCTGTAACGAAAAAAAATATTGTATATGCCTAATGATTTGAAAAGAGTAACCATGGAGTTTCTTGCCGGTTCTTCTCCATGGAAGCGACCAACCCGAACCGTGCTTCTTTTTCGACGTTTTATAAGTGCCCACCTGGGCCTATGTGAAATAAAAAGATTTTGATTTTGATTTTGATGTCAGTATCACTGTCACTTTCACGGGTTTATCTAGCTGACGTAAAGTACCTTTATAAGTATGTGGAAGTCAAAAGTATCTAAGTAGTTATTCCTTATAAGACTAGCTACCTATCAATGACAATCTCTTCGAAATTGCTCCAGCCGTTACGGAAATCAGATGGAACTAGCAGACTGACAGAAAGACATATCAATATTATTTATGCCTACCCCGTTAGGGACTCGGCGTGATGATATGATGTTGATATTCAATTGGAAAAAAAATGGCACATAAAATAAAATATATCTCTGGCGGAAAGTGGGGTGATATTACCTATACACCTCTGTCGACCCCTTCAGGGACCCTTGTGGGAAAGCGTGAGGTTTTTTTTTTTATATAACAAGACTGGCAAACAAGCATACGGCCCACCTGATGGAAAACGGTTACCGTAGCCTATTTACCCTCACGATACCGAAGTATCACTTGCGCGTTGCCACTCTGTGTTCGGAGAGTTATAGTGTGTTGGCAGCATAATAGGTTTAATCCCTCTGCTTCCAACACAATGTAACAAACAATAACAACAACAGATATAATATTTATTATGAATTTTATTGATATGTACACTATACGTAACATCAAGTTTTTTTTTTATACGACTTGGGTGGCAAACAAGCATGCGGCCCGCCTGATGGTAAGCGGTTACCGCCGCCTATGGACGCTTGCAACACCAGGGGCATCACTCGCGCGTTGCCGACCCTGCAAGAATCTTTTTTAATCTTTTCAAGTTTTTCAAAACCTATCATCCCTTTCAAACTAACTTGTATGACACGATTAGGCATTCACAGTAGGTACACCGGCCCACTGAAGTACTCACCTACACCTGTATTTATCAATTAGATCAAAACTTGCGCACTCCACACGAAGTGGCGACTGTATCGCCAGGGTAATGGTGCGAGAACGCTGATAACAACCCCACCCGGGCGCCCCTGGCCGCCGAGCAGGGGAGGGGAGCAGGGTAGCGTAGGTACTTTATCAGAGATCCCCGATCAGGGTAATTGTCTGGTAATAGATAAGCTTAGTTTTAAGTTTTGTTTGGAAACTTGTGGTGTATGGTGTAAGGTTGAGGTTTGGATATTTTTAAGTTCGTTTAAATCCGTAATTGCTGAGTGATTTAAGTAGTCAAGTAAATATTTTTTACTGGAAAATAAAACAAACTCTTTACAATATTTCTTATTATATTTCGGCGAGGCATGTGGAGTAAGCGAAAGACGTATGTTAGTCTATAGAGAACTGGCGCTCTACTCTCTCTGCCTACCCAGTGAGGGAGTCAGCGTGATGATATGTACGTATACATGGGTATTAACATAAAATCATTACGATATATATAAAACATGACACAAGGGTTCCTAAAGGGGTAGGCAGAGGTGCACACATCTGTCCGCCATAGATATATTGAGGTGCCAACGTGACAGATGGCGAGTCCATCACCGTTTTTCGTATCCTGTCTATGCCGATAGATACATGTTGTTTTATTAATTCATTGTGAGTAATTTATATTTCCATGACGATATATGTAAAGAGAGTAGGCAAGACAGCAAGAAGACAAGAGAGAACTAGAGAGCTAGGGAGAACGGAGAACTCGTATCCTCACGCCTTCCCACAAGGGTCCCCGAAGGGATAGGCAGAGGTGAATGGGTAATACCCACACACCCACTATCCGCCAGAGGTATATTTATATACATATATGTATATAACGTACATAGAGGATCTCTATAGCGAGTTTTAATCTGACGTACAGCGACATCTTGTGACACAAAAAGATTTTATATGTTACACGCAAAATGGTCTCATCACATCCAACATAAGAATGTAGATTTAAAAGCGATCCCAATGTATAATTAATGTTATTTTAATCCCCACGCCATCCTCAGTGCCTATTCGCCACGGGGTAGTTCGCTCCATCACCCTTATCCCGCATCTATCAGCCATACATTGTATCACATTTTCATAAGAGATTCATTTGGTTCCCATTTCGCTCGCCTCCGGTCTGGTGGCGCATTTCCATTGCTTTTGGATTGAACTTCATATATGTGAGAAAAATCGGGAAAATATTTTTTTTCTTACTAACGGTGATTCTATTACTTCATTGATTGCTCTAGTTATATAACACATGAAGTCATATTAATATGCGGCGTTTCGTCGTCTGCCACGTTGGCACCTAAAATATATCTCCAGCGGAGAGTTGGACAGACATATAGATAGTGTCGTCCACGAAGACGCGCCCCACCAATTTCTAGTCGAGGGTCGCAGGATGCGGAGAGTGTGTAACGATAATACTCAAACATTAGTGGAAGGTTGCACACTTACACTATAAACTACAAGGAAGAATAGCAGTAGGAAGAATATACTAGATAATCACGAGGGGGAGGCCTTGGCCACGCACTGGGATGTACTAGGCTAACAGAAACACTAAGAGTAAGAGCTACATATCAAAAGCGTGTAATGAAGAGACGCTGCTCTGCAATGTAACTCAATCATTTCACACCTCGCGCGTCGTGTCGCCTGTAGCAACGTAGCCACACACGCCAGGGCGGGCGGGAGTACGGAGGGCGGCTGCGAGCTGCGATAGCGCCCCGCGCCTTTGTTCTGCGATCCGATATCGCGGGCGGCGGATCATCCTAAATTATTTATCCTTTTTCCCGCCGAGGTGAGAACCTTCGAGATGACGATCGTTTAGTTATAGCAGGGGACGCATTTGGTTTTAACATTGTGATTGCGATCTACAATTGAAATTATAACGAAAATTAAATTTATAATCTTTACACAGATACATCACGCCGGGTTTTTCATGGTATACTAGGAGAGGATAGACCGCATTAAGAACCGTGGTAGCTGAGTGGTTCGAGTAGTTGCGTGCAATAAAAAGATTGTATGTTCGGAATCCCGCCTGTACAAATGAGTTTTTCTGTACTTAAGTACAGTGAATAGCAACACCACAAGCTTTACGGTGAAGGATAACATCGAGGAGGAGCCTGCATACTTTTGAAAATAAATTCGAGGCGTATGTATAATCGTTCTTGAGTAACGGCGATGGACTCGCTATCTGTCACGTTGGCACCTACCTCTGGAGGAAAGTATCTATATGTAATACACCTCTGCCTAACCGTCTGGCGATCTTGGTGAGGCGTGAGCTCGTAACCAAATATTTCAAGTTGCAATATTTCCAATTCGTGCTGGCCAAACCTCGAGAGAATTAATGAAGAACGATTGACGAAAAAAGTGTATAAGGCGAGTGTGAATGAGAGTATTGGAAGGGGTGGACCTAGGCGGGTAGTTTCGAGACCAAACCAGGGACGTCTTGAAAAAAGGCCAGGTCAATAGTACCCTAAACCGAAGAGCGTGTATGAAGTGCATAATGAAAGTGGACGAAGCGAACAAGTGTATAAGGATCGTAGCAAGTGGAAAGAAGTTGTCTCTGGCTACCCCTACGGGATTATATGTATGTATATTTCCAATCCCAAGTCCGTCCCGTCCCCCACGCCAAACCAGGTGGGCATAAATACTTTGTCCGAGATTGTATGTGAGAAGGGCCCACAGATTGATCATGTGCGGACGTTATCGCACCCTTCAGTCCGGACTGGGATCGCGATACGAAGATCCACGATCGATCGGTTTCTCGTGTTTTGGGTAATTGGCTACCAAAATGGTATTTTTGTTCTTTGCATCTGTTGGTATTTACGTCTAGATCCTAGATTAGGTCTGTAAGTCTGTAAGTCTAGACAGAACTGGCGTTCAACTATCTCTGTGGTGACTCGGCGTGATGATATGTGTGTATGCATCGGTATTTCCAAGTACACATATATATAATGAATATGTTATACAAATAGGAAGGATGAGTGAAGAAAGATTGACGAAACAGATTAGCAAACAGACAAAGAGAAAGTGTGTGCAAGAAGGGGCAGAGGAAGACCACGTACCAACTACCTAGATCAACGAACGGACGATCAAGGACGGGAACGTCAAGAGTACTCGAAACCGACGAGCATGTATGAAGAAAAGCGAAAGAGGTATGTAAGTCTAGAGAGAACTGGCGCTCTATACTCTCTGCCTACCCCGTTAGGGACTCGGCGTGATGATATGTTATATAAAATTTATATGTATATAGCTATAATAAGGGTCTAGGCTCTTCGATGACTCCTTCCTTATCCATCGCCCTTTTTCAAGCACGGCTATACACACCCTTGAATTTAATTCCAAACGCTAGTTCCTCTTGATGTTACCCTTAGCGCAAAGGTGTGAGTATTCATTGTAGTTACGTACATTAAAATACTCATTGGTACATGTGTGATTGTAACACGATGGTATCTAATCTACACAACACTGCCCACCCCATCGAGGAGCCTCGAGGGATGGTGCGATATGTCATGAAGATGAATTTCGGACATTATTATTAATATAAATGTATAACGTGATTGCACAAGCTTCGCTCAGATTGGGACTAAGTAAAACTGTTGAGATACCAAGTAATGTTACTTGAAAAGATCTGCAGGTAACAAAAGGCGACGTATTAGTGATGTAGCTCGTT
Source organism: Drepana arcuata (assembly GCA_016069955.1). Taxonomy (NCBI): domain Eukaryota; kingdom Metazoa; phylum Arthropoda; class Insecta; order Lepidoptera; family Drepanidae; genus Drepana; species Drepana arcuata. The sequence goes on along the minus strand of JACCPG010004500.1, from coordinate 48,083 downwards.
AGCTCATCTCCGGGCAATTGCGTGTACCGATAGCGGAGCCAGCGGTATCGCCCACCTCTAAATAGGTGCGTTTTTAAATCCGCTCCGCTGGGCTTTGTAGACGCACAATGTGGTTTATGATTCGGAAGCCTATGAAATTGGCGAGATTGTGATGTAAGAAAATGGCACTCGAAATCTGAGTCAATGACCTACTTGAGAAGACATTTGGGGTAAGATTCATCACCCACACAAGCACACCTACAAACATACTACATACACACACACATCCTTAATTACTTGTAAGTCGACAATTCTAATTATGAAAGATTTTTGCAGTACGCCCCTATCATAATATGAAACGTCAAGAAATAGGCGAGCATGTATGAGAATGTAAGCGTCTTCATTCACATTCATCTGTGTAGTAAGAACTTACTACCTCTGCCTACCCTATGAGGGGCAAAGCGTGATGATATGTATATGTTAATATGTTTTTGCCTACAAAAATGTTTCAAATGTTTAAGAAGGAATTCAGTCGTGTGCGTTCAAAGTTGCTGCGTTGGCACCTAATATATTTCTGGTAAATGTCGATGTTACCTCTCTGCCTACCCTCTCGGAGAACCCTTTTGGGAAGACATGAGAATTCTTCCTAATATCTTTCTATACTTAAAGCTCCGTCAAGCTTAAAGTCCAGGTACATTGTGTGTGCTTAGATTTTTGTAAAGGTAGATTTTTTCTTATATACAATTGCACATTATGTTAAAACGCTGTAAACTCAAGGTGTGATATTAAACCTGATGTTCAATTGAGTGTGACAAGATACGCTACACAAATATAGAGCCGAAATAAGCCTTATTATAATATCTTTAAGGGCTATGCGATGTTCGTGTAACGGGGTGATATGTAGCATCAAAGCTGTCTGAAGCAAATTATGTTTTATTCGTCTCTAGCACTGTGAATCATTTCACGAACATACAAGGCAATAATTTTCACCTTTAGTGGAACAAAACGTACTAAAAGGCATTAAAATCCCGTTTAAATCGCGAGTATACGAGCCGTGTTAATTTAGCACAGTTATTTTAGAGCCGTGGTGGGCGATTGGTTCGTGTAGTTGCCTGCCGCACGTAGATTGCAAATTCAAATCCCGACTGTTTATTTGCATAGTCACACCACGAGCTTTACGGTGAAGGAAAACATCAAGAGAAAGCCTGCATTTGGGAAAAAATTCAAAGACGTATGTGTGTTCATGTTTTAGTAAGAGCGGTGGACTCGCCATCTGTCTCGTTGGCACTTACAATATTTCTCCAGTGGAAAGTTGGTGATTGGGTACTATCGACATACCTCTGCCTACCTCTTCGGGGACCCTTGTAGGAAGGCGTGAGGATATATTAAATATAAAAAAAAACTGAGTTCCTTCTTTTGCATAGATACATACATATCATGATTCCTCACGGGCAAGGCAGAGAGAGTAAGGCACCAGTCCTCTCTAGACGTTCTCTTTCGGTTCATCCAAATTCATAATTTTCTTCACACACATGCAGTCTGAGTTTTGAGTCCACGTAGAATCGCAAGTTATAAGAGAAACAATAACCAAATATATAATAATAACATCGCAGACATAAAATTCCATACATATCTTGTTATCGCGTTGTAACAATCAACCCCCTTGGGCGGGGGAGGGGGTGGGGGGGGGCAGGGAAGCTGCACAGTGTAGATAAGGGTTAAAAGTGAAGTGATACGTTATATGGCTGTTTATTTCATTACTCTGCGCTCGTGTGTGTATGACGATTAAATATCAACTTTATTTGTTCGTAATGTATTTTCAGTACTATTTCTCTTATAAAGTCGAAATTCGAAAATCGAATATCAAGGCGAAGTGTTGCGGGGATGTGTGTTCCTCTTTAACACAAGAACTATTGAACGAAATGGGATGAAATTTGGTACAGACTATGTTTTTGTCCAAAATTCTTGTCCTGGTCCCAATTAAATCAATTTTACTCGGGGATGTTGACATTAATTGAAGTTGTGGGGCAAAGCTAGTTGGTAATAATGAGGATATTAATTTAATAGTATGACGAATTACTTTAAATGAATACGTAGTGACCGAGTGGTTCAAGTAATCGCCTGCAACGCAAAGGTTGCAAGTTTGAATTCCGCTCACGAGAGAACGAGATTTCCAAAAGAGTCGGAGTCGGGGATTCTAACTTGCTATCTGTGCGTTTTTTCTATCAATAAGGTGGCAAACAAGCTTTCGGCCCCCCTGATGGTAAGATGATGGAAGACCAGAGGTATCGCTCGGAGGAACTCCATGCTGTACTCTCTAGGAAGCTATGAACCTCAACACTAACCAACCTTCCTATTCGAATCGCTCGGCCATTACGGCTCTTTTTTATTAACGTCTTCCTTACAATTCTTATCATATCTGATATTTTTTATTTATCTAATTATGTATCGCCTGAAACAAGAGCAATAGACAAATAAACGAATAGATATTTATCCACAAATTGTTGGATAGTTCTACGTCGCGCCTCTAATCTAAGTTAATCTCTAACACCCCTAGTATATGGTTTAAAATCAATTGCAGTAGAGCGACGAAGCCTGTATTTCGCAAAATAGTATAAAATACACCTTATTGTCATTACCTGACGGTGTATTTTAACTGAACGGGGATATACAGCCTGTTGCTCACCGGATATTGTTCAGTATATCTCTGAGGCGCCCTCTGTCGGGAATTACCCTGTAATTCAGTGAATTACCAACTCCTTTCGTAATTAAAGGCTTTTGAGCATGTAGACGCTTGGATTTTGTATTCTTCAAGGCTTTTTTCTGTTTTTACTGATTTCCTGAGCTAATCACAATTGAGTTGCAAGTGTGTTCCTTATATAAGATTATACGTCTTTATAAATCTTCACGCCGTCCCATAAAGGTCCCTGAAGGGGTAGGCAGAGGTGTGAAGGTAGTAAATACACGCCTACTTTCCGCCAGAACTACATTTTAGGCGCCAACGTGACAGATGGCGAGTCCACCGCCAGCTGTCACGCAATTTCACATCAATTGGCATAGTCCCAATTTAAGCATAGCTTGTGTTATGGTAACTAGACAACGATATATTTACTTATATAGATAGATTAATACAAAGGACATCCAAGACTAAGTTACAAATACTCGTGTTCATCACACAAATATCTGGCCTCAGCGGGATTCGATCTCAAGCTCTAACCACTAGACCAGACGGCCGCCTATGTATGTGGTTTGTACCTAAATATACGTTTCCTCCTTCGTTGTTATGATGCCTTGTAGATAATATCTTTTTAATTAATTTCACAGTCAGTAAAAATATTTTGCGCTTACATACAAACACCCATGTCACGCCGCACCCGTGTCAAGGAGATGGCGTTTTGGAAATATTGTACTTACCACATTAAGGTTTACTCGAGCTTAATTGGTAACAAATAAGTTGTATAATTGATCATCTCTCCAACAGGTGGGCAGAGGTATAATAACACCCACTTAATATTAATTACTTTTCAGACTTCTTTAATATGCTTCCTAGTAGTAAAGTACGAATTGTGATTTATTACGCGGCACTTGAGAACAGCTTGAAAGTTACTGGTATAGTCCGGGTTCGAACCTGCAACACGAACTCAGCAACCTTGCCTCTACATACTTTTTTAACCACCTCACGAGGTATCATTTCCAAGGGTACCACTCTCAAGCTACGGACCCTGCAGGAACCTTTCACACCACCAAGGACATTAATTCGTTCGTTTTATATCGGTTTATATTTGTTCAAATATATCGGACACTCAAGGACGGGAACGTCAAGAGTACTCGAAACCGACGTAGAGACTGATGAATGTGGACAAAGCGAAATAGGTATGTAAGTCTAGAGAACTGGCGTCTATACACTACCCAGTTAGGGACTCGGCGTGAACAGTAATCGTTTATGTCAAATCCAACACAGGTGGCCTGCTTAGTTAGCCTACATTTCCGAACTACAAAGCGTACGACGTTTTGTACGAAGTTTTATAATTTCTGTAGGTGCCTAAAGGAGAATAACTTGCAAACGACATTCTTCCGTGTCCTCATCGCTATGTGATAGATCTCTATACAATAAATTGGAACACTTGTTGGTCGAGCAGTCGAGCGATTTGTCAAATATCGCAATTGCAATGTATCCTTTTGGGCAAGTATGGGAACGTCGAGTGAACTCGAAATCGGCGAGCATCTATGAAGAAACTAATGAATGTGGATGAAGCGAAAGAGGTTTGTAAGTCTAGAGAGAACTGTCGTACTACTCTCTATGCCTGTGAGGGACTCGGCGTCATGATATGAATGTATGTATGTATATATAGGTGACAGATGGCGAGACTTGACGAGACGAGAGACTGTGTCTTTGAATCCCTTCTCAAACCTATGCCAGTTTGTTCGTGATGTTTTCCTTAACCTATACTTAAGTTCCGAAAAAAAAACTCTTTTAGGTACCCGCGGAGCTTTAACGGCGAAACAAAAAGTAGGACTGTTTGACGTGTGCATGTACACTACTCAAATATTTATTTTGCATTTGCGATTGTGACGTAAAAAACTAATTTGAAATGAAAGTAAAGTAAGTGTACAATTGTAAATTAAGTAAAAAAAATCGCTTCCCTAAGGACTATAAGATTGTGTTCAAGTATTCAAATATACGTGGCTGTGCCTGTGTGTGAGTGGATGGCGTCGCGAACGATAAGGATGTATTAGCACATTCCGAGTGAGAGCCACTGTATTTATTCTTATCCGGAATAAGTCAGGTTACACCCTTAGTGATGGGAAAGTATCGATGTCGATCATTTGAAATTTTGCTTTTAGATATATACATATGGGTTATTTGTACACATTTATATCATCGCGTCGAGTGGCTAGAAAGAATAGAATTGGCTTTCCCTCCAGATTTAGTGAGACGTGGCTCTGCTTTATCTGCATTCATCAGTCCCCTCATATATGTGCGATAGTTCCTACTTTACGGCTTTTCATACTTGCTTGATGGTATCGAAAACATGTTGGTGTGTCCTGTTGGTCGTTAGATATGACGATAAATATTGTAAGGCAACCTGCATACGTCATAGAAGAATACATATATGTACATATTTAAAGCCAAAGGATATGGTGACTTATTTTCCATCTATCACAATGTTGTCTACTTATATTTCCAGTGACAATAAGTGATTATCAGCCAGTTTATAATAAGTACAACTTAAAGTGAGAATATACTTAATAATTAATATAAATAATTTTAAGGTGACTAAAACGCATTTAGGTACAGATTTTATTGAAAATTACGAAATATTTTATTTATATATCCTCACGCCTTCCCACAAGGGTCCCCGAAGGGGTAGGCAGAGGTGTATAGGTAATACCCACACACCCACTTTCCGCCAGAGGTATATTAGGTGCCAACGTGACGGATGGCGAGTCCATCGCCGTTACTCAAGCACGACTATACATACGCCTTTGAATTTCTTGTCAGACGTATGCAGGTTTCCTCTCGATGTTTTCCTTCACCGTTCAGCTCGTGGTGTGACTAATCACTGTACTTAAGTTCAGAAAAACTCATTGGTACAGTCGGGATTCGAACTTGCGACCTTTGCGTCGCAGGCAACTGCTCGAGCCACTCGGCCACCACGGCTTTAAATTTAATTTTGTGTAATTTACGATAGAGTATCAGATTATTTACCTTCTTTGTGTTTTATATTGTCGTATTTGGACGACTCGTATGTGGTCTTTAGGAATCTCTTCAAAGCGGATTCGATTTCATCGTAACGCCGAACATTCATTTCGAAGGGAATGCATTTCAACTGCATTAATGGTATTTTCATCCTTCCTTTGACACATCAAGGATTCGATACCGTCAAATATCTTGTATCAAAAATAAAGTTATCGCTTTAGTAAATAAATGACCTGGTAAATATAAACAAGTATATGATTTATCATATCATAGGAATATAGAGTTTTTATAGCCAACCAATCACAACCACAATATCGATAGCTTTATCGACACACCCTCAACCCTAGCGAAGGGGGTGAAGCTTGGCGCGGCGAGATAGCGCGATAGCATCACGGGTGGCAACCCTGATAGTAGGAATAATAATAATTTTATTATCGCGATCCAGGGCTGCCAGCCGTTGTTATCGGACGCGTTAACTTATGTGGTTTCTGTATAGAGTTGGGGTGGCGAAGTAGTTTGAATGAAGTCTATAGATTTAATTTCCGGTAAAGCAGGTTCACCGGAGGTATCACGTTAATGATTTTCTTGACCAAACTAATTAGTATTAATTTCAAAATCAAGCGTTTTTATTTCCATATTGTAAGTATGAAAAATTATTATTATTATATTATAAAAATAATCAATAATAGATTTTTTATATTGAAGCGTCTCGTTGGCCGGGTGATTCTAACTGCCGCCTGCAAGAATGCAAGGTTGAACCCCGGCCGTATAGTGATGTTCTGTACAGTGATTAATCACGCTTCACGATTGAGAGGAAATCAGTATTCGTGTAAAGTCGAAGCGTAAGAGGTAGGTGTCTAGAGAGAACTAGCGCTCTACTCTCTTTGTTAATGAATGAATGTCTATGAATTAAATAGCATTGGTTGATTTCTTTTTATTCTTTACTGTAATAAAGATGATTAAAACATAGATTTATGTGTTTATGTTTAGTAGTTTTTGCGTGACAGAGGAATAAATATATTTAAAAACTTTCGCGTTGTTACTCTTAATACGACTGATGAGAATCGTTTAAAATTAAGACATAAATTAACCTACGCTTAGAACTTAATACCTAAGTATACAGAACATCAAAAAAGGAAAACTTTAAAATAATAATAGCATATACAAAGACAGCGCAGCATCCGCCTTGGGAGGTCGTCCCCACAGGGCGTTATCTCATTCTTGCAGATTGAATATTTTCATGTGAGTTCATGCGATATCCGACCTTAACACTCGTGAAAATTTACACAAACCCGTGTTATTGTTGATACTTTGAAATATTCGCTTTTCGATTTGTGACATAATACATCATTGTTTGTGACCCCTTTATTGCAATATCATTATAAGGAGGGAGGAAATAAGGGAGGATTATAAGGATATTTTTTGTCTTAATATACAATATATATAGTAAATATTGATCTTTATATATATGCCTATGTTAGTCAGTGAAATCTCCTAAAAGGCCTACTGATTTTTACGATTTTTGTATGCGTTGAAGTGCAGTCGAGAATGGTTTAGATTCGCAATAGGTAGCGCTGCGATCGTGCTTCGGGGTTCTTTTTTACCCAAGCGAAGCTGGGCGGGACAGCACAGTATAAATATAAATATATCATACCACAAGGGTCCCCGAAGCTGTATAGGTAGTACCTACACACCCACTTACAGACAGATATAATTTAGGTGCCAACGTGACAGATGTACAGGCGCTGATTGAGAGTCTCCCGTGAAACATGACCTCTCGCCTACTATCGAAATACGATCTCGTATCATTGGTCACTCGCTTCTATTGATTCTGCATCCACTGCGGACTATTCGGGTACTAATCACTTGTCAGTGCTACAGTACACTTCCACCTAGTCTCACTCACTCTTCTCTCACTCCAGCCATTTGTTAACTGTTTAGTTTATATTAAAATTCATTTCATTTAATCTCTTCCTGTATTGACTGGTTTCCCCGGCACGCCGTTACAAACTATTTTTATAACCATGACCAGTAGACTATGAAAACGTGACATACTTTTCAGACAGGACACTTAAAACGGATAGCGAGTAATGCTGAGTTACCTATTATGTGTTGTCAATTACTAAGCTCACAATCTAAGCATGAAACAATCATGGTAGTTTTTAAGCGATATTTTTTTCCTTGCACTAGGTACTTGGCTTGCACGAATTCCCTTGACCACATGCCAGGACGCGTGCGCAGAATCTAGATCCACGATAACGTCCACTTTGCATAATGCTGCAGATTTTTTCATACAAAACATACACATAAACTGGGCAATACCTCAGTTAATACGCTAATGTTAGCCGCCGCGGTGCGAGATGCGAGAAACTAGCGACTTTACCAGTCATCATAATAAATTGGAAATGCGAAAGTTTGTGAGAACGTTCAGAACGTTAGCTCAGAAATGATGTATGCGCTAGAAAGAATACAGTAAACAATAACACCCCTTCCGTCAAGGGTCCCGAATGGGTAGCTAGAGGTATGTACTCACGCGCCCACTTTCCGCCAGAGGTGCTTACGTGGCACATAGTGAGTCCCTCGCCTTTACTCAAGCATCACTATACATACGCCTTTGGATTTCTTCTCAAACGTATGCAGGTATCCCTCACCGTAAAGCTAGTGGTGTGAATGATTATTCACTGTATTTAAGTTCAGAAAAACTCATCAGTAAAGCCGGGTACTCAAACCACTCGGCCATCATGTAACAATACATATATTTGAAGACAATTAAATGCTAACTTATGTCGCACTGTGGTGATGAAAGATGCCAGTTTTCGTAAGATTAGACACAACTGAACACAATTTTCTTTGCAATATTATGAACAGTCGCTGTGTGCCTTCCGCTCATGCTTTACACCACAATGTCAGGTCAATTGCAGGTCACGACCCCTCAAATGATAGCAATGATATAATAATGTTATTTAATTATTTTTTTCCTTGCAGGTAAGTAGCACATTTCGCAACTCGCTGACTTCGCTGTAAGCAACCTTAGATTTTGTGAATATTATTATTATTGTACATGCTATAGCCGCGGTGGCCGAAAGGATCGGGTAGTTGCCAACAACACAAATATTGCAAGTTCGAATCCTAACTGTACCAATGAGTTTTTCTCAACTTAAGTATAGTGATTACACCGAGAGTTTTATCGTGAAGGAAAACATCGACAGGAAACCTGAATACGTCTGACAAGCAATTCAAAGGCGATGGACGACATGAATGTGGTCGAACCGAAAGAGGTCTGTAAATCTAGAGAGAACTAGCGCTCTATTCTCTCTGCCTACCCCGTTAGGGGCTCGGTGTGATGATATGTATGTTTCTACATTTTAATATATGCATATAAGTGGTGAATTTAAATCAAGGTTGCAAGGCATAGATCATAGATGGATAGTGTGACATCTTGTCAAAACTTATCAAATATAATCCAAACTCCTTGAGCACTTAAAGCCGCTTAACCCTTTCATTTCCTTCAAATATAGCACACTCATGGCACATTCTAAACTTAAGTAACTTATAACTCACACACGCGTGCCGAGGGGTGGCAAGGGTGGGGTGGGGTGGGGCGGGGGTGCGGCACAAACACAGCAAAAGTTCACGTCCGCCTTATCTCATCTATTTGACGAATTCGTACCGACAACGCTGCGTATTCATATTTTGTCGCAGATTAGGGCAACTTAGAGGATACACATTCATATTTTACTTGTTTTTGTAATACTTATTAGCTATTGTCACAAAATTAGGTGTACAGTGAAGAAAACCATCGACAAGAAACCTACATATTTTTTAGAAGGAATTGAAAGACGTATGCATAGTAACGCATAGTAAATCGGTGACGCTGGCACCTGAAATATATCTCCAGCAAAAAGTGGTAGTGTAGGTTCTGCCTACCCTTTCGGGGACACTTATAGGAAGTACCTTTACATACAGAATTGTTTGGAACAGGATAGTTAAACCTCTTTCGCTTTGTGTAGATTCTTCTTCACTTTTGGATCAAATGAAGCTTAATTCAAGGCAATGCTTGACTAATTATGTACAGTAAAAAATGCACCCTCTACTCTCTCAATACTCTTCACCGCCCAAGATCCTCTCGGGCCGGCGCTGATAAGACGAGCTATTTAATCACAGATAGCATCTGTAGGGCGGGCGGCGTTATCGCAGCCCGCGGGCGGCTTATCACTCCGCCCGCCCAACGTTATCGCGCCCCGTATATAAATTCTGAACGAGATTCTTATCCGTTTCAAGGGCGGTTCTGTTTGTTATATTATTAGGTTAGAGTTTTCTTTCGCTTAAAATGTTTGCTTAATTGCTTATCATCATAGGCGGTAGTTGCAACACTAGGGGTGTCTCTTGCGCATTACTGTATGCTCTTGTGAGATCGAGCAGCGAAGAGAGTAAACGCACTTCTCGAGTCTTACACAGCCCTACAGCTTTTATGATAGCCAATAGGACACATACTTAACAACAATTATTGCATTGCTTTCTTGGGATCCCTTTCTTAATTATGTTTTCTCGCAACTAAATCTCAGTTCACTAGGTGTTACAACATTCTATTTTACATACATTGACACCGAACCGGAAAAACTGACGTGTAAGGATGTCCTGTGCAGCCGAAGGTTGACAAGGGCTGACTTGATAGAACGATACAGATACAGAAGAGTGTACCGCTGTCTATCGAGCATGACTTTATATACAACTTAAGTTTAAGTACTTAGGGCGTGAAAATACATTTAATTAATTTATTTATCGTCTGATTTCGTGGTCAGTTCTTGATTACGAAGCGAAAGGTTACGTGTTGATTCCCGCCGAGGCCGTATATTTATTGATGGACACAATTTTCTATTTGTATGGTCGTCACCAGGTACTTATTTTACATACATACATACATATCATCACGCCAAGTCCCTAACAGGGTAGGCAGAGAGTATAGAGCGCCAGTTCTCTCTAGACTTACATACCTCTTTCGCTTCGCCCACATTCATCAGTCTCTTCATACATGCTCGTCGGTTTCGAGTACTCTTGACATTCCCGTCCTTGAGAGTCCGATTGATTTGATCCAGGTAGTTGGAACGTGGTTTTCCGCCACTTTTTGCACACACTTTTGCTTTGTACTTAAGGCGTGAAAGTACATTTAATTAATTTATTTATCGTCTGATTTGGTCAGTTCTTGATTACGAAGCGAAAGGTTACGTGTTCGATTCCCGCCGGATATTGCTTGATGGAAACAATTTCTAATTGTGTAGTCGTCACCAGGTACTTATTTTACATATAGGTAAATGTCACGGCGAGTCCCTGAAGGGGTTGAGAAACGGGGTCAGTTCTCTCTAGATATACAGATCCCACTGCATGCACATTCAATAGTCTCTTCAGACATGCTCACCGGTTTCGAGGACTCTTCCGGACTCTACTCTTCTTCATATATTGTATCATTTACTTTTAGTTTAAGCCGTGGTGGCCAGGTCTTACAAATAGTTGCCTGCGACACAAAGATTGCAAGTTCGGATCCTGCCTGTACCAATGAGTGATTAGACACACCAAGAGCTTTACGGTGAAGAAAACATCGAGAGCAAACCTGCGTACGTTTAATAAGAAATTCAATGGCGTATGTATAGTCGTGCTTGAATAACGGCGATGGTTTCGCCGTCTGTCACACTAACACCTGAAATATATCTCTGGCGGAGAGTAGGTGTGTGGGTACTACCCACACTTCTCTACCTACCACTTCGGGAACCCTTGTGGGTAGGCGTGAAGCTATATATATTTACTTTTATTCTGTGATATCTTAGTATCATTATAATCTTCTTAGTCGTACTTCTTACTAATATTATAAATGTGAATGTTTGTAAGTTTGGATGTTTGCGTTTCTTTCACGGCCAAACGGCTGAACCGATTTGGCTGAAAGTTGAAATGGTGATAGCTTATACCTAGGAATAGGACATATGCTACTTTTTTTTGTGTCCTGATAAATTCAAAGTTCTTATATTATAATGTATGATGCTCTTTCACGGCATAGCGGTTGAACCGATTCTAGCAGGAAAATTTCCAAAACTACTTTTTCTAACTCCACGCGGGCGAAGCCGCGGGCATAAGCTATGAAAAGTGAGGGATTTCAAGAGCATCAAAACACCCACGACCATTGTGACTCATCCATTTGTTATTCGACCTTCGCGACACTATCTGTATGTTTGTCCGTCCGTGCCGGCTATAAAACATTATCTGGAGTATCGACTTTTTATCGGCACCATATCGCCACCATATCGGCCCGTCTCCGATGGTTCGCTATAAATACTTTTTATCTTTTATGCAGCTTTTGAAAGCTTCGCCATATCTCACGTTTTGTCTTCAAATGTTATAGAAGTGCGGACGTTTTCTTGAAAGTTTTTAAGCCCCAAGGCTGATAGAAGGTTTTCATAAGTTTAGCCACAATCAATCAATCAATCAAAATCTTTTTATTTCACATAGGCCCAGATGGGCACTTATAAAACGTCGAAAAAGAAGCACGGTTCGGGTTGGTCGCTTCCATGGAGAACAACCGGCAAGAAACTCCATGGTTACTCTTTTCAAATCATTAGGCATATACAACAATAATATTTTTTCGTTACAGCAATAGTACCCAAGTATGGGGGAACAACGTAGGCCCGACAATAGGTCGCTGCTTACTATACAATGTACTTTTTATAGCAGGCTCTTATAAGTATGTCCAATCAAAGTATGAATCGCGATCGCGGCGCCATCTACCTTGTCTGTTTTTATTAAATTCAGTTTCGTTTAGATTTAGTCCGTTTAATTTAAATTATACAGTGAAAAACCCTTGAAAAACTAAATCGGTCCATTACGGTGACATACATATACGCGTAAAGAAGAATTTTGTACGTATACTAGTTGTCCCGACCAGCTTCGCTAGTGTGAAAAAAATAGAGTTCCTGAAACACGGGTAAATTGTAAATCTAAACCATTCTCGAATCCACCTGAAGACACACAGAACATTTCATTAAAATCGGTCCAGCCGCTTAGGAGGAGTTTAGCGACATACACACGTACAATATATATATATATATATATATATATAAAGACGATGATGAGAGATGGTGTGCCCCGTGGTTTTACCCGCGTTAAATTCCATTTGATTCGGTAATTATTTCTCTAAAAAACTTGTTTGTTCATCCAATCCTAAGCTAATAATCCGTCTCTGTGCTAGATTTCATCCAATTCCGTTCAGCCGTTCTGGTGTGACTGAGAAACAAACATCCTTGCAAGCTTTCGCATTTATAAAACTACTAGCTTATGCCGCGGCTTCGCTCGCGTCGAGTTCGAAAGCTTTGGAAATGTTCCTGCTAGAATCGGTTCAGCAGCTATGCCGTGAAAGAGCAACATACATTATAATATAAGAACTATGAATTTATCAAGATAATTAATTTTTAAGTCCTATTCCTAGGTATAAGCTATCACCATTTCAACTTTCAGCCAAATCGGTTCAGCCGTTTGGCCGTGAAAGAACCGCAAACATCCAAACTTACAAACTTTCACATTTATAATATTAGTAAGATATATAATAAGATAGCCGTGGTGGCCGAGTGGTTCGAGCAGTTGCCTGCGACGCAAAGGTCGCAAGTTCGAATCCCGCCTGTACCAATGAGTTTTTCTGAACTTAAGTACAGTGATTAGTCACACCACGAGCTTTACGGTGAAGGAAAACATCGAGAGGAAACCTGCATACGTCTGAGAAGAAATTCAAAGGCGCATGTATAGTCGTGCTCGAGTAACGGCGATGGACTCGCCATCTGTCACGTTGGCACCTAATATACCGCTGGCGGAAAGTGGGTGTGTGGGTATTACCTATACACCTCTGCCTACCCCTTCGGGGACCCTTGTGGGAAGGCGTGAGGATATATTATTATGGTAAGATATAAAACAGATGTAGCTTTGCGTCTCTAAGACTACTTATTCTAAGGATATTATGCTTATATATGTACCGATAGACAAACAGCGCAACAGTGACACACGTTATCTAAGTTCAGCAAGCTTTGTTTAACAGAAATCAATTATTTGCCACACCATTATCGCCCTTGCTTCCTGTGGATTGCGTCTGGCGTGAGATACGGGAGGCGATTACATCGAGCGCGCTAATTAGAGTTATCGTAGACCAATTTATTTATAAGCAGAGCTTATCGTGTGCCTCCGCCATTGTTTTATAAAGTTTGTGGTGTTGGTGACACACGGATTAGTAGTTCGGCCAGCGTTCTGAGTTAACTTGTCATCACTCAGTCTTAATAAAATACTTATTAGAAAAAATTATTTAATATACGTCACATAAGAACGGGCTAGGGATGTTAAAAATTAACGATTTTTATTTAAATCGATTATTATTTTCTTACTTTCGATTATTACAGTAATATTAATAGATTTTTAATAAATCGATTGATGTTAATATTATATATTTATCGATTTTTGGTGGTTAGATAATATTTCACTCACACTTATTATTAAAACTAAAGTTCACTTATATAACGTCCAAAAACAAGACAAACTAACGATGTTCATACGTAGTGCTACTATTTACGCTGAATTAACTACTGTAGCAGCAATGAATAGACGTAAAACAACCATTCATTGTTGCACAAAAACTTTGATAGGCGAGCACGCGACGCTCGTCGGAACACCCGCCCGTGTGTACACACTTACCTATTTATTGGTGTGACGATATTACCTCGTGCTTTTCCTTGACACACTCGTGCTTGAAGTTTCCGTATCGCGTTAAAATATTGAGTTAATCATGTTTATCGAAAATGCAAATTAGGGAAGTTAATATAGGTTGAGGAAGACCACGTTTCAACTATCATTATCTAATCGAGCAAGCAAGGATGGGAGAGTCAAGAGTATTCGAAACTGGCGAGCTTCTCACGGGGTAGGCGAACAGTGTAGAGCGCCACTTATTTCTAAACTTAAATTTTATTCGTACGCATATTATAAAAACACGAATAATAAATATCTCCAATAGGTCGAATATATGAACTGCACAGCACTTAATTATATTAAATATACTAGTTGTCCCGCTCAGCTTCGCATGGGTGAAAAAAAAAATATAATAATAATATATCCTCACGCCTTCCCACAAGGGTCCCCGAAGGGGTAGGCAGAGGTGTATAGGTGATACCCACACACCCACTTTCCGCCAGAGGTATATTAGGTGCCAACGTGACAGATGGCGAGTCCATCGCCGTTACTCAAGCACGACTATACATACGCCTTTGAATTTATTCTCAGACGTATGCAGGTTTCCTCTCGATGTTTTCCTTCACCGTAAAGCTCGTGGTGTGACTTATCACTGTACTTAAATTCAGAAAAACTCATTGGTACAGTCGGGATTCGAACTTGCGACCTTTGCGTCGCAGGCAACTGTTCGAACCACTCGGCCACCACGGCTTATATATAGCTTGCTTAGGCTTATTAAAAAAAAAAATCCTGAAACATGATTGCAGTTGCACCTGGTCCAATTGTGAACCTAGACCATTCGAGTTGTCGCGTACATATGATATGTATATAAGATATGACAGTATATATAAGGTTGGTCGACATCACAGGAGACCGAAGAGCTGGCAGCTACCTCGGACAAAGAATTAGCCTAGCTATTCAAAGGGGGAACGCTGCCAGTATCTTCGGAACCCTGCCTAAAGGGACTCCTTTTAAGAATATTTTTTAGTTATTATATTATTATTATTACTTTTTTTCTTTCTTCTTTTTAGTAGTAAGTAAGTTTTTCATGTTTTGTAAGTCAACCTCAAATGTCAAGTCTTTGAGCATCATCTATGTTTATGCGTTGAAATGAACTAGCCATAAATGTGAAAAAAAAAAAGATATGACATATGATAGTTTATTAAAAACACAGCGGTTAGGTTGCGACAGACACATTCGCATTAATAGTACAAATGTAGATGTTCCAAAATAAATTCGTAAAAAGTGTCGACAACAGCAATAAAATCGATTCAAAAACGTTCAAGGCCCAGACTTAAGTTGGACCAAGTTATCCACATTTACAAAATGGCCTAATCCCAATTGGACTTGCACTACCGCAGTAAGACACATTTAATAGCAATGGTACCCCCATCAATTGTTCACTGCAGCGTTTAAACTAATATATGGCCCATAAAAATGTTAATACAGTAATGCAACTGGCCGATCCAGAGTTTCTATAGCGCATGTAATTTGCCATACCAGGAAAAAAGGTCGTCTGTACCGAATGGTACGTTGAAGCGATTTTTTATTACCACTATAAAATGTGTCCCTCCTTGCTGTGCTAATGGTCCAGTTCGAATCCCGCTTGCTAATTTATGTTTTAATATTTATCTATCTTATCTATATATTTTTAAGCGGGCTGGTAAATATTTCGCTCAGCGAATCAGTATTGCCATACAACGTGGCCACGCTACTAGCCTTCTTGTCATCCTTCTGCGTGTCACCGATTTGGGATATTTATTTATATACTAGCTGTACCCGCGACTTCATCGGCGTGACTTTTTTATCTTTGGTAAGTAAAAATCCTATTAAAAGTATCCTATGTTACTTCTAATACCTCCAAGAATATGTGTACAAAGTTTCATGATGATTAGTTAAGCAGTTTTGACGTTTTCACGTCAAAACTGCTTAACAAACTTACATTAACTGCTTAACAAACTTAACAAACTTACATTCACATTTATAATATTAGTAAGGATAGACTTTTTCGCTTTATCAATGTTAATTGAGAATATATAACGCAATATACTATATTTATCTACCACTCTGCGCATACTTATCACTTGTACCATACACCATTATTTGGAAAGCATTCTCCAAAAACCATAAAGAGAAAAAAAATTAAATTACCGTGAAAAATTACATTCATTTTTGTGGTAGCACTGAAGAACTTTTGGTAGACTTGGTCGAATAAAAAATAAATCTTAATATATATTTCTTTACTTAAATATCATCAGGCCGTCCCTCACGGGAAGGCAGAGGGAGAGTACTAACAGACCTCTTTCACTTCGTCCACATTCATTTATATTTTCATACATGCTCGCTGGTTTCGATTACCCTTGACGTTCCTATCAGTGGGAACCATTTTTTTGTATACAGAATAAGACACGCCGTTTTTTACAGACTACTTAAACTACTAAACACTGTGTCTTTCCGCAAGGGTCTCAGAAGCGGTAGACACGGCAAACCCCTTCCGCGACCCTTGTGGGGATTTAACAACAGTAAACACGCGCATCGCCGAAATATATTAAGGTGCCACAGATAGATGGCATGTCCATCGCTTCCTTCTCTTTCCAAGATCATACTTATGTATTTATAATTTTTCTTCTTAAACCTTCTTTTCCATCGCAAAACTCGTGGTGCATTTTCAGTGTACTTTACTCAGGACGAAGATCATTTCTGTAACGCTGAAAAATGAAAATATATAATTTAAAATTCGATCACTCGTATTTTTAACTTACGCACTACCTATACGAACTCAAAGCTTGTACGTGGCTATTTTCCAGCGATTTTTTTGTGTGGGTTTAAATTTCAGTCCGCGATTGCGCAGACGTTTATGATAATCGCTGCGTTATAAAGTATGGTTTTAAGGTTCAATATCAACTGTATCGAAAGGGACCGCTGCCAAAACGTTGGCTAACGTATGGGAGTAGTCATTTACTTGTGCCAAAAAAATTCTCGACGAAAACGTACTGTTTTGCATAAATTCGTTGCACAAAAGTTGGCTTCGCTGAGCTGTAATTTTGCCATGGAGTGTCATGAAGTAAATCCATACTTATTCCTTTTGATATATCGTCACGCCTCGCCACAAGGGTCTCCCGAAGGGGCTAGCAGAGGTATACCAACACCCTCTTTTCGCTGGAGATGTATTTAAGTGCCAACGTGACAGATGGCGAGCCCATCGTTTCTCAATCATTTGAAAGCCTTTGAAAGTCTTCTCAAACGTATTCAGGTTTCCTCTCGATAATTCTCTTCATCGAAGAGCTCGGGGTGTGATTAATGACTGTACATAGCATGGTACAGCCAGGATACCAACTTGCAGTCTTTGCATTTCAGGCGCCTACTTGCGTTTATCACTCAAAGATACGCCCTCACCAAGAATCAAATCTCTCAGCCGTCGAAGCTAAGAGCTCTCACCACTAGAACAGTCGTCAAATTTTAATTGATAACCTTGTTATAAATTACCCGTCGTGAAATTGTTTATATACCAACATCGTTCGGAAACACTCACGACACAGACTCAAGGTGTGGTGGGATCAGATAAGAAGTGAATTAAAATCGCCCATTATTCAGCTGGGTATAATCTCAGCGATAACAGCTGATTGTATTGGCGCCAATAGTTTTAAGCTTCGTACACGTTCGGTTGGATTCGGAAACCTTCGGGTCGTAGGCGCGGTTTTAGCTTTTTATAATCAGTTGAAACCTTTTACTTCTTAGAGATTATACTGGAACTTGAATATTCAAGGAAGGTTATATACAAATGCTTTACCTGGTCTTAGCGTAAACAAGTTTGAAATGAGCATCAGGACTTTTCTATTGCTTTTCAAATTCAAGTTTCCCCTTGATGTCTTCCTTCACTATTTACAGCGAAGCAATTTAATATAATATAAGCAATATCATCATCACATTGAGTCCCTAACGGGGTAGGCAGAGATAGTAGAGCCAGTTCTATCTAGGATTACAAACGAGATTCGCAAAACAACTGTAAACAAAGGTGTGATTGATGAAGAAAGGCATGTTAAAATTAAAGCTTGACGAAACAGATTCTTCTTCTTAAAGTGCCACTCCATTACTGGAGGTTGGCCGTTAGCTCGGAAAACATCTCTCTGTCTTGAGCCATCCGGAATAGTTGCTCTGCACTGCTGATTCCGGTGCACTCCCTGATATTTCGCAACCAGGACTTCTTTCGCCTTCCAGAGCGCCGCGTTCCCTGTATTTTGCCCATCAATATTAGTTGAAGCACATAGACAATATGAAAACAAGACGAAACAGATAGACAATATGAAAGTAGGTGCAATAAGAGGCAGAAGAAGACCAAGTTTCAACTACCTAATTCAATTCGATCGGACACTCAAGGAACATCCAGGTAACTGGAAACTGTTGATCATGTATGAAGTGTTGAATGTGGACGAAGCGAAAGAGATATGTAGGTCTATAGAGAACTGGTACTCTATTCTCACTGCCTACCTTGATGAGGTCTCGGCGTGATGATGATGATGATCAGCTTACGTCAAGTGACCTAGAACTATCAGCAAGCATTAAGATCGGACGATCAATAGTAACAAGATTCTAGAGCTTATTTTTCAGTAATTATGGTATTTTCACTATCCAACATGGACTTCCAAAGTAATCTTGAAAGCGTTATCCGATAGCGAGCGGTCGTTAAAGTTGATCGCTTCAAAGATAATAGATTAAGCTTATAATGTGCATGAAAACTATGGCGATTAGTCTTGGATATCTTAGTGTTTGGTTCAGAAGTCTGAATGACTAACCTTGTCCCAATAAGCGATGTACGGTGGCCATTAGACAATGATACTTATATATAGTATATAGTTGACTGAACTAAGATGAAGTAGACTGAAAAATAATGTCCACTCGGCTATCAGGCCGTCGTATTTCTGATTCCAAGTAATAAGGCTTGTTCACCAAATGAATATTGTAATTTATTCCTTAGAGCTCTGAATCAGCAATACACTTTTGGATAATATCAGATTACAGTACTCAAAGCCGGCGTGGATGTATGAAGGGATTAATTTACATGAAGCGAAAGAGGTCTGTAAGTCTAGGGAGATCTGGCACTCTTGACAGCTATGTATGTGTGACGTAACATTAAAAATTTATATTTAAGTGGATCTGCATGCGAAGTATGTAAGGATCGTAGCAAGTGGAAAGAAGTGGTCTCTGCCTACCCCTACGGGAAAGAGGCGTGATTATATGTATGTATGTATGTATGCATGCGACAGCCTGGGAAAACCCCAACTAGTATGACTTTGCGTGCTAATCAGATGTTTTAGATAAATAATTTATTATTATCCATACCTATAATCACGAACAGTGTATGTATGATACCAAAACAAAGAAGAAGTGTATTTAACTGTCCATTCCATTACAGCAGACACCTACTTTAATAACCTGACAGTTGAAACAGAATCCCGATTCGGATCTTATAAAATCCCAAAGAACAATATTATCGATCGACATAAAAATGTATACAACACAGTCTTAGCCTGTTTTACAATTTAAAAACCAATGTGTACGACAGAGACAAAAAAGGAAAAGAAAAAGCATGTTGTGACTACCGGCGCGGGCGCAGCTACCAATAACATCACTCACAACGACTGGAAATATTATCGGTGGTACATTGACGGTTTCGTTCTGGGATTATCTCAATACGACGTTATTACCAGGTAATGGATGCGGGATAGGTGTTACGTTAGCGGTTTTGAAGGCTTTTTTGTGTGGTCCATGGGTGTATTTGTCGTAACAAATAGCTCATTGTTCACCATTTGAAACAGTAAGCGGAATGCGGTATCGCCATAAAACCAGGTGGTCGATTGTCACCATTATTTTGTTACATTTATGAATGGTAGTGATGTGAAAGACATGGTTTTAAGTCCATGTTTTGACGTGACAACGTCTTAAATTAGGTTGCGGCTGGGAGTCACTTATAAAAAAGTGTAACGCCCGGTAACGTTACGATGAGTCACCGAAAACAAAATATATTTCTATAGTTAAAATTTGTGCAATTCTTATTTTCATTCAATTCCTTGTTCCTATTGTGCAATTTAATTATATTCATATCAATAAATATTCTACCGAGAAAAAGACGTTGTCACGTAAAATCTTCGCCCGTAAAACCGACTTTACAGGCAACCATTTTAATAAACCTCTTCTCACCTCTTCTCTTCTCTTCTCTTCTCTTCTCTTCTCTTCTCTTCTCTTTTTTTTATACCACTTCATGCTCCGCGTGTAAATTAGACACATGTATACGACATATTATCATCACGCAAAGTCTTTTACGGTGTAGATATATATATTAGTATACGTTCGGTTTGATCTATGTGGTTGGTAATATTAAAATTATTATCTAAATAAGAACATCTATAATTTTATAGTTTCATTCAAATTTATAATCAGAGTTTTCAGTAGGTATTTTAATACTAAAATTGTTAATAGTATATTTTGACGCGACTTTCTCTGGCAGATAGCTGATGTAATTAGAAGTAACATAGACTACTTTTATTTTAGAGACGGAAAAATAACTTTTAAGTTAAATTCCACGCGGCAAAATGGAGCCATCGACATGTACCTACAGAATGCAAGGCATGTTCAAATCCGCCATTGTACATAAGAAAATATTTCAAAACGAAAGCACGAACTTAATCCCTTCTAAACAAGAAGATTGAAATCATGTGTCCAGGAGAATCGTATCACAAAGGGAGGTAACATGATCTCACTCGTAACCAATGTACAAAACAGCTTCAAACCAGCACTGCATGTGATGGCTATCGACCAACAAAAGGGCGTATCGTGGTAGCGACTATGTGACAAATGAGATACTCAGCCCACCCAACGAGATGTCTCAGTATTGTTTTCTGGCGGTTGCTTATTTCGAGCAGCGATTAACACTATTTTAAGCTGTATATATACATACATACATACATATCATCACGCCAAGTCCCTAACGGGGTAGGCAGAGAGTATAGAGCGCCAGTTCTCTCTAGACTTACATACCTCTTTCGCTTCGTCCACATTCATCAGTCTCTTCATACATGCTCGTCGGTTTCGAGTACTCTTAACGTTCCGTCCTTCAGAGTCCGATCTATTTGATCCAGGTAGTTGGAACGTGGCCTTCCTCTGCCTCTTCTTGCACACACTTTTGCTTTGTATATCTGTTTCGTCAATCTTTCTTCACTCATCCTTTCTATGTGTCCAAACCAACGTAACATGCCTTTCTTCATCTTTACAATCACGCCCTCATTCACGCCAGTTGATTTGCGAATCTATTCATTGCGGATTCGATCTAATATCGTTACGCCGCACATTTTACGAAGAGATCGCATCTCGACTGCATTCAAGCTCTCTCTCATGCATTCTGCATTCATACTCTCGCGCCTCACGCCATCCCACAAAGGGGAAGGGCTAGGCAGAGGTGTATAGGTAATACCCACACACCCACTTTCCACCAGAGATATATTTTAGGTACCAACGTAACAGATGGCCAGTCCATCGTCTTTATTCGAGCACGACTATACATACGCCTTTGAATTGCTTCTCAGACGTATGCAGGTTTCCTCTCGATGTTCTCCTGCACCGTAAAGCTCGTGGTGTGACTAATCACTGTACTTATGATCAGAAAAACTGGTACAGTCGGGATTCGAACTTGCGACCTTTGTGTCGCACGCAACTACTCTAACCACTCGGCCAACACGGCGTTTTTACATAGTCGATTTTTTTTATCGGTATTAAAGGTTTGGAGTTTATCCATAGTATAAGTGTAGTATTTATACGAATAAAATATCTTAAAACACACGAAGATAGTGCAGTATCCATAGTGCGAACTCCTTACCACCAGCTCCCCTCGGTATCAGGAGAGAGGCATCTTGTTTAAGTAATAGTATCGCTGGGAGATAGTGTTTGGTCATTTTTCTTATGCTCCGAGGATCGAACAAAGGGTGTAATCGAGTGTATGCGAGGTGTGGTGCGACTGTGAGCGCTACAGGTAGATCACCATAAAGTTAAGAGCTGAGCTAGTCGGCAATTTCTTTTATTTACTTCTGTCCAGCGCAATCTCTTTGACCTCCTACGTCATGGGAGACACTTTGCCTTTTATGTGGTGTATTTATGCTAATTTTGGTTTTCCTCTCTTCTCGCCTTCCCACAAGGGTCCCCGAAGGGGTAGGCAGAGGTGTAAAGGTAATACCCACACACCCACTTTCCGCCAGAGGTATATTAGGTGCCAACGTGACAGATGGCGAGTCCATCGCCGTTACTCAAGCACGACTATACATACGCCTTTGAATTTCTTCTCAGACGTATGCAGGTTTCCTCTCGATGTTTTCCTTCACCGTAAAGCCCGTGGTGTGACTAATCACTGTACTTAAGTTCAGAAAAACTCATTGGTACAGTCGGGATTCGAACTTGCGACCTTTGCGTCGCAGGCAACTGCTCGAACCACTCGGCCACCACGGCTCTCTATTAATTATTCTTTATTAATTTATTTATTAATCATCAGAACTGACATATATTATCACAGTACAACCAATACAATAGAGAAGCACATATATTTTTATGAGACAATATACTAGGGAACATATAGAACTCGCCATCTGTCACGTTGGCACCTAATATACCTCTGGTGGAAAGTGGGTGTGTGGGTGTTTCCTATACACCTCTGCCGACCCTTTCGGGGACCCTTGTGGGAAGGCGTGAGGATATATTATTATTATTATATTATTATTATTAGTGAATTCACCCAAAGAGCAGGCTAAGGATAAGGTGGACTATCATCTTTCTCCTTTCATCACAGTTAGATTGAGGCGAACAATTCTTCCATCAGGTACGTGTAGAAGGTCAAAATATAACGTTAAGATAAAATTGTATGCGTGTGTTCGCCGCCCGCCCCAAGTGGCGCCGCACCAGCCTGGGCGCAGCGTGCGCGCCATCACCTCCGCCCTCTATAGTGGCTTAATGATTCACTCGCGATACGCTCAACGCGATTCACCATTAGCTTTACTTAATATTTGCAATCTCCTACTATTACGACCTGGATTTACAGCAATGTTGCTGATTATCACGACAAGATTCCCCTCAACAGTGATTTATCCTACGATCCAACAATTATAATACGAATGTCTGTTCCTCTTTCACGTAAAAACTACTCAATGGAAATGGATGACATTTGGAACAGATATAGATAGAGAGAGATAGAGAGGAGAGAGATAGAGAGAGAAGTGTTTATTTACATTATAACAACAATTAACCATATTTAATTTACAAAACTAGTTACAGATAAAAGTGATAGATTATTGGCTTGACGGGTTATGTTTTACCGAGCACTAAATTCCAAAAAATAAGGTAATGAGTAATTATAATGAGCAAATAACTTGGGACAATTCCACAACTTGACATAGCCCCAAATTAAGCAGTTTGTACTATGGTACCTAGGCAACGATATATATACTTATATATATCTATATCTATTTTTTATATTTATCTATATTTATTTATAAGATCCGTGGTGGCCGAGTGGTTCGAACAGTTGCCTGAGACGCAAAGGTCGCAAGATCGAATCTCGACTGTACCAATGAGTTTTTCGGAACATAAGTACAGTGATTAGTCACACCACGAGCTGAACGGTGAAGGAAAACATCGAGAGGAAACCTGCATACGTCTGAGAAGAAATTCAAAGGCGTATGTATAGTCGTGCTTGACTAACGGCGATGGACTCGCCATCTGTCACGTTGGCACATAATATACCTCTGGCGGAAAGTGGGTGTGTGGGTATTACCTATACACCTCTGCCTACCCCTCCGGGGACCCTTGTGGGAAGGCGTGAGGATATATTATTATTATTATATACAAATAGTCGAATGGAACTCGCGATCTAAAGCTTCGCAGTCAGGAGCTCTAACTACTAGACCAGACGGTCGTCATTACATATACATATATAAACTATCTCATATCCGAGATCATGATTTTCTAATTATGTTTATGCACCTTTTTGCTATAAAAGATGCCTATCTTGCGCGTATGCCTTCACGACTCCATATTAATAATATAATAGCACGCCACTAATTATTGAGCTGTTTTAATAGCCTTTGCAAATCATATCTTACTTTAAAATTAAATTTAATAATATATATATCAATAAACGAGGCATCGTAGGTACATTTTGGCTGGTGTCCATTTATGATATCTTCATGCCAACCCCGAACGGGTAGGCAGAGGTCGCCGTTACTAGAGCACGACTACGTCTTTGAATTTTATTTTCAAATGTATGCAGGTTTTCTTTCGATGTCTTCCATCACCGTAAAGTTTAGTATGACAAATCACTGTACTTAAGCTTAGAAAAACTGATTTGTATAGTCGGTATTCCAAATCGCAACCCTTGTGCTGCAAGCAACTGCTCGAACCACTCGGCCATCGAGGCTTTTTATGTATGACAAGTTTTTCAAAAAAGGCATGGACGGGTAACATTTGCAGGTTGCAGCGTTACAGGGAATCAACGGGAGTGAATAAAACGCGATCAGCGCCCGCCAATTTCGCAAAAACTACACAACGCGATCCGTTGTTCAGATCACTGATAGGGCTGGACCGTCGGCAGCGTGAGTTTTCGACGCCATTTAAAACTTCCTCAGTTTACTGAGTAATACAACATCAACTGTATCTATTGACTTATCATTAAACAAATAACGAAACTATTTAATAAACAATACACACTAGAGACTGATGAATATGGACGAAGCGAAAGGGTTAGTCATAGAGAATGAGCGATCTACTGTCTCTGCCTAAACCAGTGGAAATTTATTCCGAAACAAGTTTTTTTTTTCAGAAACTATAAATAACATTAAAAAAAAAACGTAGTTAGATTCTACGTGTAACTTTATAGTTACAGCAGATTAAACAAAAATTAACAAGTTGGATTGTATTTTTAACATAAATTTTATTTGCTTAAACTGTCCTATTTTTTTAAGACACCCAGTTAGTATATACGCTTTCCATCAGAAAAATCTAAACACCTTGTAAGCTTATGATTTGTAAGTTTCGGTTTTTCTGATGAGAAGTGTATATTATTATTATTTTCCAAAGCGCTGAAATGAAAGTATAATAATAATAATAATAAATCTTTATTGAATTAATTACAAGATAATAATATTACATGGTTTGGGATCTTTTTTTTAAGTTCCAAGAACCTGTATTAGAAGAGTCCCCTCTCTTTCTGTGGTCTTCAATAAAATTAATACAATTTAGCAAAGTGTGTGTGAGTGTGTGTATATATAGTGTAGTATATACCGGTATCAAAACCACAAAACCAAAGTCTTTATGATCCGGCCATCCGGCCAATCTCTGAAACGACCGATTTTGACAGAACTCTCACTGACAGATAGCAATGATATTTTCCATGGACTGTAGAAACTGTCAGACAGGATAAATATAGAATACAAAAGGAATAGAATATTGCTTTATTGTCATATTAAAAGACGTATTTAATTATTTAAGACATACATACAGACATATTTAATTATATAAGACATTATAAAAGACATATTTTTTTTGCCAACTGTCCACACACGAGCCTCGTATCTCGCCATCTAATATTATTCTGGGAACGACCTTAATAAGTCACTACAGAATGTTATCTATTCCATTTTATCGGCTGGAGTGATAACCATCTCTATCCAATTAGCTTCACAATACAATATGGCCCGTCTCGAACAGTTATGATGGACCACGGGCCGTTCGCGACATGTTACACTCACTATAATAACACTTAGGTATATATAATGTCTTCACACCTCTCCAAAAGGGTAAGGTAGGCGTATAGGTGTATACCAACACACCTACTTTTCGCCGGAGATATATTTTAGGTGCCAACGTGACAGATGGTGAGTCCATCGCCGTTACTCTAGCACATACGTCTTGGAAGTTGTTCTTAAACCTGCACAAGGTTTCCTCTCGATGTTTTCCTTCACCGTAAAGCTCTTGGTGTGAATGATCAGTGTATTTAAGTTCAGAAAAACTCATTGGTACAGTCGGGACTCGGACTTGCAATCTTTTTGTTGCAGGCCACTCGAACCACTCGGCCAATAAGCCTTTTTTTAAATATTTTATCTATGCATGTAATGTCAACTTACGGTAACTGTACCTCCCAAAGCCAAAGCCCCCTAACGGTCAGTACCTATGGGTGGTCAAGGAGGGTTTTTTTTTTATTTTATACAAGAGTGGCAAACAAGCATACCTGATGGTAAACGGTTACCGTAGCCTATTAACGCTCACGATACTAATGTATTACTTGCGCGTTGCCACTCTGTGTTCGGAGAGTTATAGTGTGTTGGCAGCATAATGGGCTTAATCCCTCTGCTTCCAACACAATGTAACAATCCTCCCCCCTCCCCAAGGAGCTCATTACTGGAAACCTTATTCACCGCGTAGGAACACAACACAAAAAACTGCGTTATTTGGCTAAGGCCTTCTATAAGGTGGAGGTCCTGCCCCAGTCGGGCAGCTCCGAATTCGAACGGGAAACGCGTTATGCCCTACCTCTCTTAAAATTTTTAGATTAATTAAAGGTTAGATAACGTATCGATTGGCTCCTACCTTTGATCATCTGAATAAAAGGCACCTATATACAATTATTTAGATTACTTTTAACAATTACATTCATCATGCCTTCCCCTAAGAGGTAGGCAGACGTGTGTAGTAGCATATTCTCTCTTTGCTGGATATATATTTAGATTTAGATTAGGAAGAGTCGTGGTAGCCGAGTGGTTCATGTAGTCTGCAATACAAAGATAACAGGTCCGAATCCCGACTGTATCAACGAGTTTTTCTAGACATAAGTGTGACAAATAAGACAGTGATTAGTCACACCATGAGCTTTACAGTGAAGGAAACCTGCATTTTCAACCAGAACGATTTCAAAGACGTCACCTTGGCACTTAAAATCTCCAGGGAAAGTGGTTGTGTAGGCACTACCAACACACATCTGCCTCCACTTTATGGGAGGGCGTAAAAAAATATATGCATTTGGATGCTAACACGACACCGGTGAGCATGTATGAAGAGTCTGATTAATGTGGACGAAGTGAAAGAGGTATGTAAGCCTAGAGAGAACTGGAGCTCTACCCTCTATGCCTACCCGGTTAGGGACTCGGTGTGATGATTTATATGTATGTATGTATGTATGTTTGTAGATGCCAACTCCCTGTTGAGGTTTTCTCCTTGAGGAGTTCTTCCAATAATAATTAACCTTGGGACATTTCCACACAAATTGACCTAGTCCCAAATTCAGCAAAGCTTGTGTTATAGTAACTAGGCAACGATATATTTCCTTATCTAGACAGATATATACATAAATACAGAGGACATCCAAGACTAAGGTACAAATACTCGTGTTCATCACACAAATATCTGCTTTCGGCGGGATTCGAACCCGCGACCTCAAGTGTCGCAGTCAGGAGCTCTAACCACTAGACCAGACGGCCGTCCAGAAAGTTCTGGTAGTGGAATCTCTGCAGGGTCGGCTGCCGACCTTGTATTAACTTAGGTGTTGCTTAAATCTGACTTCACCTCACATTTATCACCTTTGAAGTGTAATAAAAATGCTCATATCAAAATTAGTCCTGTCGCCCACAAAAACAATCGCTATAATATAATAGCATCGTTCAGACACGAAAACTTCTACCGAGCGATAAATAAAATATAAATCTCGTACAATTGAAAAGAAATTAACAAAACAGTGATTCTAACATTCCAGTGGACTTAAAACAAAATATCTGTTACGTTGTCACATTAGGATTCCATTAGGGACTAAGAAAGCGAACTGATTAATATATAATATATACAGGATGATGCTCAAATATAGATTTTAAGTGTATTTCATTCTAAGCAATTTCTATTTTGTAAATTTTTTACCTTTTTTTTTTACCTTTTTTTTTTTTACCTTCGCTTTTTTTTATTTAAAATTAGTTACTGCAAAAACTCATAAAACCATGTTTCTATGATGCTATATTTTTGTATTTCATCGTCTTGAGGATATATTCAAAACACCCTAAAACTTCTAGAAGACAACAGTTGTATTGATACATCCTGTATATATATTATGTATTTATTGATATATGTTTTATCGCATCCATATCGCGGGTTGATTTATATAGTTTTATCTGAGCGTGGCGCCATGCGTATCAGCTGCAGGTCGGCTTTCTTAACGTTGCCCCAGACGGTGGGAGGTTCCAGTCCACTTTTGGTAGCTAATGGACTCCAATTGACACTGTCACTCACTTGTTTCACCCCAGTGATGCCTATGTGGGTATAATTAAATGTTTTAACCCTCGTGTCGATAACCTTTCGTCGATTTGTGAACAACTTCAAAAATTAGGGCAGCTTGTTACGCCATCCATCTCCTGATTTCTAGTTAATTGTACTTTGTCATGAAAGTCATGTAAGAGGGCTGGCGAATATTTTGCTCAGCGAATCAGCAATGCCATACAACGTGGCAATGCCGCTAGTCTTCTTGGCACCCTTCCGCGTGACACAGATTTGGGTAATTTATTCTATTTATAGTTAGTTTATATTTATGAGCCGTGGTGGCCGAGTGGTTCGAGCAGTTGCCTGCGACGCAAAGGTCGCAAGTTCGAATCCCGACTGTACCAATGAGTTTTTCTGTACTTAAGTACAGTGATTAGACACACCACGAGCTTTACGGTAAAAAAACATCGAGAGGAAAACCTGCATGCGTCTGAAGAAATTCAAAGGCGTATGTATAGTCGTGCTTGAGTAGCAGCGATGGACTCGCCATCTGTCACGTTGGCACCTAATATACCTCTGGCGGAAAGTGGGTGTGTGGGTATTACCTATACACCTCTGCCTACCCCTTCGGGGACCCTTGTGGGTAGGCGTGAGGATATATTTATATTTATAATTAGGTACTTTGTATTTCATATATAATTAATAAATCTTAAAGTCATTTACATTTAACAATAAGAAACTAGTACATACTATGTTAATCACACAAATACCTGCCTTTAGCGAAATGGAACCCGCAACAAGCTTCGCAGACAGAGACTCCGGACCACTTAACCAGGCGGTCATCAAATATATAGCCTTTTTATTGAGGGAATATGCTATCATATCGTCTTGCTGCTAGCCGGGGATACAGAGCTTTAATAAGTAACGAAAAAATAATAGTTTAAAAAATACACTTTTTATAGAAAATCCAACAAAAAAATATTTTTTTGTGATTATTTTAGCGATTATTTTAACGATTATTACGTAGCGTATTATCAAGTTTATCTTTCGAATCGACATCAGCACCTTTGCTTAGCAGTGCAAAAATTAATATAAAAAATCGCTAATCCTGATTATCCTAGTAAGGATAACGGGTCAAGATGTTTAAAATATTGAATTGTCATCGGTCCTTAATAAGTATGCCAAATTTCTAGTTAATCCGACGTTTTGAAGGGGGTAAAATCATGTTCAGAGATTCCGTTACATACTAACATACATACGTCTCAAGCTAATAAAAAAGCGTATTAATAATAATGATAATATAACTTAAGTACAGTGATTAATCACGAGCTTCACGGTTTCACGGTGAAGGAAAACATCGTGAGGAAACCTGAATACGTTTGGGAAGAGATTCAAAAAACGTATGTATAGTCGTGCTTGAGTAACGGCGATGGACTCGCCATCTGTCACGTTGGTAACTAAAATATTTAATGGCGGAAAGTGATTGTGTGGGTACCAACATACATCCCCCACCCCTTCTGGGACCCTTGTGAAAAGGGAAGATATGCGAGAAAGCCATGTGACCATATGACCAATTTGTTTGACCAAAATGAAAAACATTAACAATACATTGTCTTTGCTGAAAACCGACCTCTAGCGATGTTAGATAAAAATACGGTTGAAAAAATAATAGTTTTTTATGTAAATGAGCGTTGCATATGCGATCCGAACGATACATAATCTGATTCATCTTACAAGGCTCGTACGGAGTACCTAAGACTCTACCACCTGCTTGATAGTCTGTACAGAATCCTAACCCTAAGCTATATGGAGTTAAAGCTTATAATCGGACGACAATCCAACAGCCTTCTGGCTCGGTAGTCGTCTAGTATCAGGTAACCTTGGCAACTATGATACGATCGAAACCAAAAACTTTGTATATTATTAACTGCGTCATATACACAGCAATTGTTGAAATCATAGACGCATATATGTAGGTATATATAATAATAATAATATATCCTCACGCCTTCCCACAAGGCTCCCCGAAGGGGTAGGCAGAGGTGTATAGGTAATACCCACACACCCACTTTCCGCCAGAGTTATATTAGGTGCCAACGTGACAGATGGCGAGTCCATCGCCGTTACTCAAGCACGAATATACATACGCCTTTGAATTTCTTCTCAGACGTATGCAGGTTTCCTCTCGATGTTTTCCTTCACCGTAAAGCTCGTGGTGTGACTAATCACTGTACTTAAGTTCAGAAAAACTCATTGGTACAGTCGGGATTCGAACTTGCGACCTCTGCGTCGCAGACAACTGCTCGAACCACTCGGCCACCACGACTCACATATATAGGTATATATACCTATACTAATATTATAAATGGGAAAGATTTGTATGTAAGTCTCTTTGTAACGAATTGGCTCAAAAGGTACTGGACCGATTTGAAAAATTATTTCACCATTGGAAAGCTACATTCACCTTGAGTGACATAGGCTATCCTTTCTTTTATTATAAAAAATCCATCCGTGCGAAGCCAGGACGGACCGCTAGCGCATATATAAATTTGCATCGTAACGACGTTATATCGCGTGTGCTATGAATAGATTCGCAAAATAACTGGCGTCAATAAGGGTGTGCTTGTAAAGATTACGAAACAGATATACAATACGAAAATATCAGCGCGATCGAACACTCACACTCACACTCAACGGGCACATCAAATGTACTCGAAGCCAGCGAGCATGTATGAAGGCCTGTAAGTCTGGAAGCTATCACCATTTAAATTTTCAGCCTAATCGGTTCAGCCTTTTTACCGCGAATGAGCAGCAAACATTCAAACATCCAAGCTTACAAACTTTCCCGTTTATAATATTAGTAAAAAGTAAGATTTTCTTTATTTCTATTTGTACTTTATTTCTGTGTGTACGTATCACATGGTTGGTAACGGGAGCTCATGGCTCGGACAGCATGATAATTTGCCACCATGGCGTACAAAGAACAGGCTTTGCGAAGCTTTTGGGAAACTTGATCGAGTTGATCAGAATTGTATTAATAATTCCAATGTTTCTTTCAGGTAAGTAAAATTGCAACCAAAAGCATTCAAACTTTCAAACGTAACGTTCTTCCTCATGTAAGTAAGAACCTTCTTAATGCAACTCTGTATCGTCTTATATATATATTTACGCCTTCCAACAAGTCCCCGAAGGGGTAGGCAGAGGAGTTACAACAACCTCGTCTCGGCAATATTGATATTCGACGAGTCCGTCGCCGTTTCTCAAGCGCTAGCATGAATTATACCCAAGTACGCCTTAAAATTACTATTCAAACTTATGCAGGCTTAACTTTAATGTTTTCCTACACCCCAAAGCTCGTGTTGGTAATAGCGGTACCTACTTATGTTCGGAAAAAAGCTGTTTTGCGTCACAGACGAACCCTTCTACCACTTAAACTTGCTCGTTAATATCAACCAATACTTACTTAGAAAATAATAATATTAACAACTGACGTATGTATGTCACGAGTGCAAGCTGTCCCCGGGCATTCCACCGCGTGTCCTGCTGCCCATTTTCATCTGGAAAACATGAGCCAAGCTAGTTCGCTATCGGCCGAATCACGCAGATACCACCTTTATGGGGCCTGCAGCTTTTTATTTCACATTTTATACAAGTTTATTCAAACAGCGATAGGATCTACGACGTTATCTTTCAATGCAACGTTACCGCGAGCGCGATGCCGATACCATCTGGGGCCATTGCTAGTTAAGCCGAGTGATAAGAGATCGGGCGCGCCTGTGTGCGTCGGTGTGTGTCGGCGGCGCGCGGCTGTGTGCCCGAGGGGCGCCCGGCTGCCCGAAGCCAGTCACTCACTTTACTCGGCTAAAGTATGACGACAGACCAACGTTCCTACACATTTTATATCATCCATACTTGTAAAACTTAAGTGCAACCAGTGTTATGGATTCTGTGATGTTATTTTGGTTGAAATACCTGAAACAGCTGGAGTTAGCTTGCAGTGCCCTCCCGCCAGGTGGCGCGGCCGTCGCCAAAACAATGTGTAAGTATTGTTTACATGTCATATTAATGCTTTATCTATTTGATATCTATTTGATCCATTTTTCTTGGCGAGTTTAGTTTTTAATTAGTCCCGATAACTGATGACCTTTGCGTTCTAAAAGCAATGGAATTGTGATAGTATTGTCTAATATTCGTTTACTTAACTCTATCGAATACATACACAGAGGAAGCTGATAGTAGAGCAATAAGTGTTCCCTGTGTCCCTTACGTTGAATAAAATATTGTTGATTTGATATTATTTAGAGCCCAAATCCTCTCAATATACTTTAAATAATCCACTTTAATTTGTTCACTGGTTGCATTTAATATTGGGATTTTAATACTACATAATAATTATATATATATATATCCTCACGCCTTCCCACATGGGTCCCCGAAGGGGTAGGCAGAGGTGTATAGGTAATACCCACACACCCACTTTCCGCCAGAGGTATATTAGGTGCCAACGTGACAGATGGCGAGTCCATCGCCGTTACTCCAGCACGACTATACATACGCCTTTGAATTTCTTCTCAGACGCATGCAGGTTTCCTCTCGATGTTTTCCTTCACCGTAAAGCTCGTGGTGTGACTAATCACTGTACTTAAGTTCAGAAAAACTCATTGGTACAGTCGGGATTCGAACTTGCGACCTTTGCGTCGCAGGCAACTGCTCGAACCACTCGGCCACCACGGCTTCCTTTTATAATAATTATAAAGCGTTTAATATCAAGTGGAAATCGAATCGCGTTCTCCAAATCGGCTTTAACATGTCGTTACGATTGTAATGATTGCATGTAATTTTTATCAAGTTGCTGTTCTGATAGCCGCTTCAGTGCTACCAATGTAAATACTTGATTTTTATAGCAATCGAGATATTGTATCATTGTACGACACTACATAAACCGGCGATAAGCTTCTCATATGCCTATCTTTGGTTACATTTCTTTGTATCAAACATTAGTTCGCTACTTTGTGTTATCGCTGCTTCGTAGTTTCTGCGACCGATGGTTTTAAACTATACAATTTATTTATTTAGGTTTACCAACGTTTATATGCAACAACACTATAACATTTTTGCAAGCGTAAAACTTAAATTATGAAACAAATATAGGTTACCTAATATACCTTTGGCGGAAAGTGGGTGTGTGGGTATTACCTATACACCTCTGCCTACCCCTTCGGGGACCCTTGTGGGAAGGCGTGAGGATATATTATATAATTATTATTATTATATAGGTTAACATGAACACTACTGAATACTAATAATATGAGAAGACTTAATGTTCATGATATTAAGTCGACATTAAGTCTACTACTATGGGTCATATATTCTCCGTGGTGGCGTGGTGGAGCTTATAAGGGAAATCAATAAATAACTACATATTTAAATATATTCTTAAAGAGCCGTATTGCGAGGTAATAAATTTGTATTACATTGGTTGGTATACAAACATGGTGTTGATACTAAATACAGTGATTTCCCTGTAGGAAAATATCGATGCATACGTTTGAGAAGTAATCCAAAGACGCATATATAGGCGTGCTTGAGTAATGGCGATGGACTCGCCAGCTGTAACGTTAGCATCAATTATTTTGTCTATGCGCTATCCAATAAAGAGGGCATTAATAAAAAGGTGGCCGAGTGAGCCGTGGTGGCCGAGTGGTTCGAGCTGTTGCCTGCGACGCAAAGGTCGCAAGTTCGAATCCCGACTGTACCAATGAGTTTTTCTAAAACTTAAGTACAGTGATTAGTCACACCACGAGCTTTACGGTGGAGGAAAACATC
Organism: Drepana arcuata; assembly: GCA_016069955.1. Classification (NCBI taxonomy): domain Eukaryota; kingdom Metazoa; phylum Arthropoda; class Insecta; order Lepidoptera; family Drepanidae; genus Drepana; species Drepana arcuata. The sequence continues at coordinate 13,558 of JACCPG010004500.1, read as the reverse complement.
GAGAGGAAACCTGCATACGTCTGAGAAGAAATTCAAAAGGCGTATGTATAGTCGTGCTTGAGTAACGGCGATGGACTCGCCATCTGTCACGTTGGCACCTAATATACCTCTGGCGGAAAGTGGGTGTGTGGGTATTACCTATACATCTCTGCCTACCCCTTCGGGGACCCTTGTGGGAAGGCGTGAGGATACATTATTATTATATTAATAAAAAGGTTTACTCCACTCTACAACTCGTGGTGTTATCACCTGCAAAATTTCATTGCAGGTGTGCAGTCTGGTGGTCAGCATCATTACATTTTTCCAAATGTACCTAAAATTATTAAACACTCCTCGATCTTTATGGTAAAAAAGAACATCGTTATGAAATCTGCGTTAGGATTAGAAAAAGTTCAAACGTACAGATATTTATATATAGTCGTCTATCTCGTTATTAAACCCCTGCCTACCTGTTTGGTTACAGTTTTGCTTGGTCGTGAGAAAAAAGTTACTGCCAATTTTATTTTCTCACTTTACTTAATAAAATAAATATCCCCGAAGGTCCCCGAAGGGGTAGACACTTTCCACCAGAAATATATTTTAGATGCCGACGTGAAAGATGGCGAGTCCATCGCCGTTACTCAAGAATAACACACGCCTTTGAATTGCTTCTCAGGTGTACGCAGGTTTTCTCGTTGTTTTCTTCATCCTAAAGCTCGTGGTGTGTTTAACTCACTGTAATTAAGTTCGGAAAAACTCATTGGTACTGTTGGAATTCTAACTTGCGATCTGTGTCGCAGAGAACTACTCATACCACTCGACCACCATGGCTATAGATAATAAAAACATTTTCAAATTTTCAGAAATCGTTAATTATACATCCCAATACGACCCTAGTCCAAGCCTACCTCATTACCTTCCGTGTTAATAACAATACGACTCATGCCCAGAGCACAGTCGTAAACAAAAACCTCTATTCATACACAAAATAGTGATTCTTAACGTCGCATGAGATACAAATCTCTAATTACAGTATAGATTTCTGATAACGGAGTTACTTTGAGACGAGCAATGTCAAAATGGATTCCATTTAAAATGGCGCGTGTGTGTGGTGTGTTGATATTTTGACAGCTGCTGTCACTGTCATTGAAACGTCAGCTTCGCGTGTCGTGTCGGGTTCGGAGATGTAATATGAGATGTCAGTATTCTTTGTACTTTATAGTTTATTCAGTGGAGTGTTTAAGGGTCAATGTTTTATTATTGCAGCTTCATTTATTACTAAAAATAATTCTAGTTAAATTTTTAGGACTTCTTATGAGTTATGTGAACAGCGACACTAATGCTGATGGTACGTAGTGAATTTCCCTCACTGATATTTTGTTTTGAGTGTGTCTGTCATGACATATATATGTTATAGATATAGTCTATGCAGTTGAGGGTAATTGACTCTGTAGTAGGTATTTAGTTCATTGCTATCATTATTGCTATCACTTTGAGTAAGTTTGAAGCCAGTCGCTATTCGTCATAGCACCAGTCACACATAGCTCAAGTTTCGCATGAGTCAATAATAAATAAAAACCTGGGGCAATTCCACACAAAATGAACTAGTCCCAAATTAAGCAAAGCTTGTGTTATAGTAACTAGACAACGATATATTTACTTAAATAGATAGATATATACATAAATACATTGGACATCCAAGACTAAGGCACAAATATTCGTGTTCATCACACAAATATCTTCCCACAGCGGGATTCGAACCCGCGACCTCAAGTTTCACAGTCAGGAGCTCTAACCACTAGATCAGACGGTCGTCGGTCATCAATAGACGGTGGTATCCGCTTACCATCAGGCGCATCGCATGCTTATTGCCCTTGGTAGTATGTAATAGCGACACAGCTATTACATAATCTACATTGACATATACTGGCAAGTAACAAATTAAAAAAAAGTGCACTTCTATTTGAATGTAAAATATAAGCCTAATTAATATTTCAAATTAAGAATATTTTATTTTTCATACTAACCTATTAATTCACACGTCTCAAAGTCCTTTGTTCTAAAACATTTTAAGCGGACGCGTGTGTGAGTGAGCAGTAGACCGACTCAGATCTCCTGATAACAGAGGGGAGAAAAAATGTTATCTCTGTAGAGATTTCACGTTCATTATCAATTGTGTGTGCGTGTGTCTCTGGGGGACTTCGTTTGTTGTTATGATTACGTTGCATCTAAATGTGTCCCACGCGATGTGTCTGATGCGTGTAATTGTAAGCATATGAGGAATCTTTACTTATCATAATATGTAAGTAGGATACAGTTATATCTCTATTCGCTGCCTACCCCGTGCTGGTGAGGAGTATTATAAATGCAAATGTTTGTTAGTCAATGATTCTTGAACGACTGACTGGAATTAAGTATCTGGATTTACTCAAAATTTATCTATGTTTTAATCCAGAAACATCTACCAAATAACATCAAAATTTACACAGCTGAAACAGCTTGTGTGTACATTTAATTCTCTTCATGTCATGTGTGAACACGCTGTTGCCGATGACATGTACAGCTGTCAACATGACAGATGAAAAGTCTATCGCCATGTTTCAAATGCGTCTTCACAATAATATCTTTACTGACATTTGCTGGTTTTAATGCGATGTGGTCTCGTCTGCGAAAACTCGTAGTTTGACGAACACTTTGCGTTCCGAATAAGTTGGCACCGATCAAGCTGATTTCACTTTTGTGTCATCCGTCAAATACTGTTGTGTTACCAGCTTGGTGAAAAGTATGTTTTAACTAAATATTTTTAGTTTACATTTAATATTTAATCATAATTATATTTAATTAATAGTGCTTCTACAACTGAAAATTTGCGGTTAAAAGTTGTTTCTTATATTAATATGATTGTTAGACTCCCAACCTAACATGACTGAGTCGAATTCGGATAAAGTATTGGCATACAATTTTCACTGAAATAACAGTCAAATATATATATATATATAGAGTACTCGAAACCGGCATGTATGAAGAGACTAATGAATGGGATGAAACGAAAGAGCTATGCAAGTGTAGAGAGAACTGCCGCTCTACCCTCTGTCTACCCCCATAGGGACTCGACGTGGTGATATGTATGTATGAATGTGTATATTATATTCAGTTTCCTTCTAGACGTTAAAAGTGCTGTGAAAATATCCTCGTGACTATGCAATAGGACTTAGCTCTATAAAATGGGTTTACAAGTTCTTTTCGGAAACTGTCATTTCCTCAGGCAACTTGTATATTTGTAAAATTTACATTAGCATCCGAAAGTAATTGTTTCACACTTCATATTAGTTTAATTTTTAACTGTTGCATGATTAAGAGTTTGTAGTATATTTAAAATATTATCAGCGTATCAACTGGAAGTGTGTTATGTTTCCTCTGAGATAACAATTCTGGTATTGATAAGGAACGTTGGCCAACTTGGCATTTAATTAGCAAAATACATGTTTTATACGGTTTTTATCTGTAACGGTAGTTTTGATCTATGCATTACGGTTATCGTTTGATTAGTCCCAATGGGAATACGTCTATAAATTTGACTATTAATCTTAATTATAATAATAATAATAATTCATTTATTTGCATCCAACAATTTACAGGAGATGAAATGTAACACAGTATAACTCAGGTAAGTAATTTGAACGGAATAAATGTAACACCTTTGAGAAGCATTGAGTATTATTTACATTACTATTGTTTACTTTAATATGTACATGTACATGTACAATGCAGGGCCGGATCTAGGGGGGGGCAAGCCGGGGCCTATGCCCCGGGCGGCAAGTTCAGGGGGCGGCCAAATTCACACGTCCAGGCGTTCTAGACATTACCCGGAACAAACAGACAAACAGACAAATAGAGTTTAAAAATATGTTTTGATATATGTATGTGCTAAATGCTAAATATATATACTATAAATCATCACGCTAAGTCCCTAACGGGGTAGGCAGAGAGTAAAGAGCGCCAGTTCTCTCTAGACTTGCATACCTCTTTCGCTTCGCCCTCATTCATCAGTCTCTTCATACATGCTCGACGGTTTCGAGTACTCTTGACGATCCCGTCCTTGAGCGTCTGATCGATTTGATCGAGGTAGTTGGAACGTGGCCTTCCTCTGCCTCTTCTTGCACACACTTTTGCTTGCATATCTGTTTCGTCAATCTTTCTTTACTCATCCATTCTATATGTCCAAACCAACGTAACATGCTTTTCTTCATCTTTACAATCACACCCTCATTCACTCCAGTTGATTTGCGGACTAATTGCGGATTCGATCTAAAATCGTGACCCCGCACATTTTTCGAAGACTGCATATCAACTGCTGCCAGGATTTGCCGCCATACAATAAAGTAGGTACCAATATCGCATTGTGGAACTCGGGCATTCTTGCTGAGACTGTTGCTGCCCATCAACGCCGACACGGCGACACGGAATGGGGCCACATTCACCTTATTACCGGCAGTTATCCTTCTTTCAATATCTTTTTCATACTTTTCATCTCATGTGAACATGCTTCCTAGATATACAAATTCACTCGGTCACTTGTTCATCTCTTTCGAATGCCAGAGCCTTAGTCTTGCCAGCGTTTAGGCGCAGCCGCTTCTTTCTTCCACATTATGGTAACTAGTGACTGCAGTTCGCCCTCTGATGACTCCAGTAAAACCGCGCCATTGGCGTATAGTAGGCAGTTGACCACTAAGTTTCCCATTTTCACTCCACTCACTCCATATCCAGGCAACACGTCCCAGAGTTCCTTTCGTACGACTATCAAATGCCTTCTCTAAGTCGACGAAAGTGCAGAAAAACTTTTGGTTATTATCCAAAAACTTTTCCGCGATTCGAGAAGGTTTGATCCATATATCCTCTTCTTGGTCTAAATCCACCTTGGGATTCCCAGAGAAACCTATCTGATCGCTCTTGCATTCTGATCGTCAGGATCTTCGTGTACACTTTGTAGCTAAGCTGACCAAGCTGATAGCTCTATAGTTTGAGCAGTCTAATCGTGATCCCTTTCCTTTATAGAAAGGCACAATGACTGCTCGCCTCCAGTTGTCCGGAACATCACCCATTTCCCAGCACAGGTTACATAGCAAGTAGATGACGTCCCAGACCGCTGGTCCACCGTACTTGATCATCTCAGCTGTCATCTCATCCTTTCACGCTGCTTTTCCACATTTCAGACTTCTGATCGCTCTTACAATCTCTCCCATACTTATTTTATCCGCTAAAGAATCCTCGCTAGATTCTGTTGGAGGCAGATCTATGAGTAGATCAGCGGCATCATCATCATACATATCTTTGTAAAATTCACTCCATCGCCTGAGGACGTCTGTTTTGTCTGTCAGTATGTCATTGTTCTTAGAAAGAATCACATTCATCCTGCTACTAGCTGTGACACAACTTCTGGACTTCTTAACTCCCCCCAAAAAAGTTTTGCGTTGTCCTTGAAATTGTGTGCCAGTTTTCGTCTACATTCATTAGAAACCTTTCACGCTCCTGTGCTATTATTTCTTTCGTGCGAATTTTTTGCAAGCGATATTTTTCTTTCGACTTTTCTTTCATACCTTCACTCAAGCTGGACATAGCTAAAATGTCTTGCCTTGCATCCTTCTTCTTTTTAACTTCTTCTTTACTTCATCATCCCACCAACCATCGCAACTTTTGGTTGTCCGCCCTTTCGAAATGCCACAAACCTCTTTCGCGGCGCATAACATGCTGGACTTAAGGAACTGCCAACAAACATCGACACTCTCAAACACATCTTTCGGTGGACAGGCTAGCTGTTCAGATACCCTTTCTTGATATCTGTCTCTAATAGCCTCTTGAAGCCTGCGATGCGGTCTGCGACTGCAGAATGCATTTAGTAAAACGCGATTTTTTTAATATGTAAACAGACACTGTTAAAACACACTAAAGGTAAAAAAAAATGTTAGTGCGCGGGGGCGGCATTTTTTAGTTTTTGCCCCACCTAAAAAAAATTGAAGATCCGGGGCTGGTACAATGTACAATTATCTATGGTTAATGGGGTTACTTATTACTTAAGTAAGTATTGGTAACCTATACTCGCATGTGATTCTCGTAGTAATGCGCGTCACATAACTCGTGCAGTGTGCGATTAAAGCAAATTTCAACCCTATGCGAGTGAGATAACATGCAAACTGGTTCGCCATATTGGTTCAATTTAAATGTCGAAATTCAAACCCTGTTTGACAACAGATGGCAGCACATGTATCAAAACTTGTATTGTATATTTGTCAACAAGCTGCCCCGGCGAACTTCGTACCACCTAAAAAGTCGTGAAAATTTACGTATTTACTTATTTTCTCATAATTTTTACGTTTTTTCTCTCCATAAGAACCTTTCTCAGACTTCATCAAACACAATACACTAAGTCATCCAAATCGTATCAGCCGTTTTCGAGTTTTGCGCTTAGCCACATTTAGGTATGCATTTTTATTTATAAAGATAGATTAGCGACCCGCACCGGCTTCGCTTTGGTACATACATTTAACATCATCATCACACCTCTCAAATGGATTAAGGTTAAAATCTTAACTGACTTCTCGTATTACTCATAGAGAGGTAATAAATACATTACCATAGTCATTTTATCCCGCCGTATCGACTAAAACCAACCAAAAATGGAGCCATTTTATTGTTCTCACAGAACAATTGATATAACCCTCATGAATATACTTATGAATGCGACTTTCGTATAAAACTATTGTCTAATACTCGGACGATTTTCCCAAAATACAAAATTATCTAAAGAACACATCAGCCGGCCGGGAATCGAACCCGTTATCATCTGCTCTGATCGCTGGTGCTCGCTATCTAGCGATCTCGGAGTTTTTGTACCAATCTCGATCGGGATGGCGGGGTAAGTTACATTACGTGGTTTTTGTACTGTTGTTGCCAAGTCTACGTTTATGACGAGCTATGCCGCGAAGGCGGGGGCATGCGTGCTTTTTTTCTGGAGCATATCTTATGTATTTATCCAAGTAATCTCTGTGCAAGTTTCATACAATTCCGTACAGTAGTTTTTGCGTGAAAGGGATACAAACAAACAACTGCATTTATAATGATAGTAGGATATAAATCTATCCCTGTGCCAAACTTCATCCCTTTCCGTTCAGCCGCTCTGACGTGATTGAGTAACAAACATACTCTGAAACTTTCACATATATAATCCAGCTAATAATTTATCCCTGCGCGAAACTTCTTCCGTTTCCGTTCAGCCGCTCTGGCGTTTTTGACTAACAAACACACTTTCACATATATAATAATAATATATAATATAATAATAATAATATAATAATATAATATAATAATATATCCTCACGCCTTCCCACAAGGGTCCCCGAAGGGGTAGGCAGAAGTGTATAGGTAGTACCCACACACCCACTTTCCGCCAGAGGTATATTAGGTGCCAACGTGACAGATGGCGAGTCCATCGCCGTTACTCAAGCACGACTATACATACGCCTTTTGAATTTCTTCTCAGACGTATGCAGGTTTCATCTCGATGTTTTCCTTCAACGTAAAGCTCGTGGTGTGACTAATCACTGTACTTAAGTTCAGAAAAACTCATTGGTACAGTCGGGATTCGAACTTGCGACCTTTGCGTCGCAGGCAACTGCTCGAACCACTCGGCCACCACGGCTCTTAATAATCCAGTATATATAATCCAACTAATAATCTATCTCTGTGCCAAAGTTCATTCAATTTCGTTCAGCCGTTCTGGCGTGATTGAACATACTCACAAACTTTCGTATTTTCAATGTTAAGAAGGATTCAATTAAACTGAGCTGAAGTATTATTTATACACACCAAGTATTATATTAGAATAATTATTATTTGTCCGTTGAAGAATCTCTCCAAAATCTCTCTCCTATCTCATCGGTATGTACCCCATCAATACCGGGTCACTTGACTCGGTGGGCAGGGCGACTCACGCGCAGCCTAATTGATTCTGCACGGGGCGTGGCCGGCGAAAGGTCGCGGGTTCGACGCCTTGTGTTGACAACGTGTGCTTTTAATTAAATTTACAATTCAAGGGGATATTGTAAATCTCCATGTCTTATCTTATATAGCCATTAAGGTTTGATAAAGAAAATACACCAAACGAATTAAAACCTGTTTTTACCCGAATACCGCAGAAAGAAATGTTAGGAATCTCACAACGTTTTCAATGTATGACTTCCCTTATAGAGTACTAGTTATGCCCCATTGGTGTCATCCGTGTTACTTTTGTTTATGTCAAACATATTCTATTTTTTTTTTATACAACAAGAGTGGCAAACAAGCATACGGCCCACCTGATGGGAAACGGTTACCGTAGCCTATTTATGCTCACGATACCGAAGTATCACTTGCGCGTTGCCACTCTGTGTTCGGAGAGTCATATTGTGTTGGCAGCATAATGGGTTTAATCCCTGTGTGTGTTTCCAACACAATGTAACAATCCTCCCCCCTCCCCAAGGAGCTCATTACTGGAAACCTTATTCACCGCGTAGGAACACAACACAAAAAATTTGTTATTTGACTACGGACTATCATTCTCTATATAGCTAACTTCCCCATTTTTTTTTATTAGTTGCATAAATTTTAGAACGAATCTCGCCAAATGTACTGTCCTTAAATTGTTTCATAAGATTGAATTGAAGTCTAAGAAAATTTCATGTCAGACAGTGGCATCAATGTGGCACGAATTATTATGTGATTGTTGAATGTGGATGAAGCGAAATAAGTCTGTAAGATTAGAGAGAGCTGACGGACTCTCTCTGCCCTACCCTGTGAGCAAAATAAAAATCTTGCGTGGACAATGCGTTCTTGCTCCACCTAATTGTAATGTCTGTTTAGATGTATAACTGTGGAAGAGTCTGGGATAAAATGGCAGTTATAGTCCGAAGCACTCCGAAGAATTCTTATATTAAGTAGTCCAATTCCTCACACATGGAACGTTACAAAGCCAACCATATTCGTTGGTAAACATATCAAGTCTGTTGCCTTGGACGTCCTTACCTGCCTCACGTCCCCGGTTCCCTCTCACCCTCGCGCCTCCTCCCATTTATTTATCCTTATCACGGCTACTGATAACAGACGCGCCGCATCTCTATAACGCGGTCATAGAACGTAACACTATTGCGAATGCCACTCGGCGTATGGACACAGCCTAGGAATATATGCAGGCTGTCTCAAAAAATAGTACAGTTGGTCAATTACTTGACAAGGCACAATAAAAAAAAAAAATTGGTTTGTAAATTAGGTTGACAATTTTGTTTAACCTTATTTTCGCATAATAGTCTGCTGTAACAACGTTATATTTATACTTGTAGAATCTTATTACATTTATTTTTATTCTATAATAGTTTCTGGAAAATAACTCTTATACCAGTTTCGTAGTGAATATTATTAGCATCTTTAATAATGTTGTCAATATTGTTATTGTTAAAGATATTTGCTTTATTTCATCGTCTTGAGGATATATTCAATACCCGAGTAGTTCTAGAAGATAACTGTTCTATTTTCTATGACATCCTATATAATATATTCACGACTTCCCACAAGAATTCCCGAAGGAGTAGGCAGAGGTAGCAAACACAATTTTCGCCTAAATACGCGTATATTAAGTTGCCAACATGACAGATGGTGAGTCCACCACCGTTTCTCAAGCACGACTATATTATAATTGAATGACTCATACATAGGTTTCACAACATTTCTCTTCACATCACATTTGTTGTGACAAACCACAGTACTTTAGTTCAGAAAAACTCGTTACAGTAGGGGTTCGAACCGCTTTTTGCGTAGTTGACTACTTTAACTACTAAGCCACCACGGCTTTGTGATTAAAACTGTTAAAACAGAGACTATTTGGGAATGTAAGAGTCTATACCGTGTGGCCCACCGCAGTGTATTCAGACCCTCTGCGTCCGTTCAAAAGCTGGGGTGTAGTGAGGGGCCTGTTATCGTCCAAACGCGGGCGATCGTGGCGATACGTAGATCGTACGCGGTGATACCACGCCCGTATCTTTAGACTTTTTGTATCTAATCGCCACCAACAATCTACTTTTAATGACTTTTTATAATAGCTTTACTGACGAAGAATGTAAGGGACTTTGTTCTGGAGCTCAAGCTATGGCGGTTAAACAGCTTCTAAGATTTCCATAGTGTATACAATTACATATTTTGTAACAAACATTTTCACGCCTTCCCTGCAGGGTTGGTTAGGCAGAGGTGTGTAGGTACAAATGCACTTTTCACCCGAAATATATTTTTAAGTTGCCAACGTGAAAGATGGTGAGTCCAACGCGGCTACTCACAGTAAACAGCTATGCAAACGTCTTTGAAACTCTTCTCAAACGTATGCAGGTGTAAATAATCGGTGTTCTTAAGTTCAGAACTCATCGGTACAGTCGGGATTGGAGCTTGCAATAATTGGCTGACATTTACTTTACTATTTGTACTGTGTTAGTATTTGTTATCAATTTGTATAAACTTATCAATGTGCCAGGTTCGCTACACTGTTGAAAACCTTTAAAGTGGGTGTTATTTTTGCAATATATTTCTCTGTAGGTATGTACCTAAATACATACAGGATATGTTTGCCGAACGGTAAAATGTAAGTCAAATCAACCGTATTTGAATACGTTTCTGGATGGCTTGGAGTTAACAGTTCGAATCGATAGATGGCGCTGAGTTCTAATTTTCTAAACCCGTAAAAATTAAGAACGTACCCTAAATGATAAGGGACACGTAATCATTGTGTAAGTAGAATGAACAAATTCGCAGTTCCAATTACTGCTTGCCAATTGACTTTCCCTGTACGCTATCGTATTTTAATTACTTTTTAACATTGAGTGTCGGCTCCACTGTTAACGACTGATAATTTCAGCTAACCTACATACATATAATTGTTTATTTTTATCTAAGCACAGTTCCACATGGGGGCGTTATCTATCGCTTGCGATTAAGCGATAGTATGGACCACCCCTATACTAGTTCATACAAACTGTTACTCTGCGCAGAAGAAAACTCTTTGTTTAATGTTACGATAGACGTGGTGGCCGAGTGGTTCGAGTGCGACACAAAGATCGTAAGTTCGAATCCCGACTGTACCAATGAGTTTTTCTGAACTTAAGTACAGTGATTAGTCATAACACGAGCTTTACGGTGAAGGAAAACATCGAGAGGTAACCTGCATGCGTCTGAGAAGAAATTCAAAGGCATGTATAGTCGTGCTCGAGTAACGGCGACGGACTCACCATCTGTCATGTTGGCACCTAAAATACGTCTCTGGCGGAAAGTAGATGTGTGGGTGGGTACTACCTGTACACCTCTGCCTACCCCTTTGGTGACCCTTGTGATTTATTTGCGCAGCATCACGATGATGCTACGTATGTAAATACAATTTGATTATGCTATTGCTATAAATAAAATAGTATACCATTTTCTGTAATATATAAGTATGATAAATCAAACTTTCTTTTATTTACTACTTAAAAGAAGAAAGAAAAATAATAATAATAATAATAACTAAAAAATATTCTTAAAAGGAGTCCCTTTAGGCAGTAGTAAATACATAGTTGTTGCAAATATTTTACATTTGTGAAAATAATCTCTATCCCTGTCAGGGATGACTAAAATAATTTTAAGGCTGCGTGTAGATCCCCGTAGCGGCATACTTCTCTAATAGCTCTCTCCAAACAATAACGCCAACTCATTTCGGTGTAAGGACGGCGCATACATTTACGTATCGCTATCGCATCGTTCACGGAAGCGCGATTCGTTCGCCGGTCTTTTATCGCACTTCCTAGCTGAATAATTATTATCTACTTTAATGGGGGTCGTTTTTACAAACAGCATTTGGTATACGTGTGTGTTTTTACTTCGAGACGAATGGGCTTTGGAGATCAAGATTGAAGTAATGTTAAAAGTCAACTAGTGGTAAAAAGTATATCTTTGAATTTTTACGTGTCTACATTGATCGATTCTATCCTTCTTAGATTTGTCTTAAAAGTATTATTAATAACATCATCATACCACACCGAGTCCCTAACGGGGTAGGCAGAGGGTATAAGGCGCCAGTTCTCTCTACACTTACATACCTCTTTCGCTTCGTCCACATTCATCAGTCTCTTCATACATGCTCGTCGGTTTCGAGTACTCTTATTAATAACATACATACATATCACCGCTAAGTCCTTCACGGGCCAGGCACAGCGCTCTCTGCCTACCGTGGCTGTACTTTTTTACAGACATAGGTCACCTCGACAAGCGTTGTGCCTCCAAATGCTTTTGTTTGCTCTATCTAATAACTTCCTCAGTTTTGGAAGGTAGTTAAAAAGATCCATTACAGATGTACTTATTATTATTATTTATTTATTTATATATAGCCGTGGTGGCCGAGTGGTTCGGGCAGTTGCCTGCGACGCAAAGGTCGCAAGTTCGAATCCTGACTGTAACAATGAGTTTTTCTGAACTTAAGTACAGTGATTAGTCACACCACGAGCTTTACGGTGAAGGAAAACATCGAGAGGAAACCTGAATACGTCTGAGAAGAAATTCAAAGGCGTATGTATAGTCGTGCTCGAGTAACGGCAATGGACTCGCCATCTGTCACGCTGGCACCTAATATACCTCTGGTGGAAAGTGGGTGTGTGGGTGTTACCTATACACCTCTGCCTACCCTTTCGGAGACCCTTGTGGGAAGGCATCAGGATATATTATTATTATATAATATTATTTATTTATCAGATAACATGATCCATTTTTTTATTACAATATGACATACATTAAAAGTTATATATAAATCTTAAAATGAATTACAAAATGAATGATAATCTTAGTGAAGGCGAAAAGTTCACAATAATTTCTGATCCTGTATAACTCATATGTATCTATGTACGTATGTGAACTGGTTATAACGACATACATTTTTCGACATGATATATTATTGGTGTGGATTCGAAGCCGATGACCTCGCCTATCCGCCCACTGTGCTGACAAATCTGATTAAGTGTACAAGTGCCTAACTCTCACAGTATAGAGCTAATCGTTTCTCCATTAAACGTGATTTAATGGACAGCCTATTTTCAATCCCTCAGCTTATACGCGCTCTAATCTCTCTCTCTTTGATGTTTGGATGCTTGCTGCTCTTTCATGGCAAAATGGCTGTACCGATTTGGCTGAACGTTACCTAGTATCAGAACATAGGCTTAATTTTAATCTCAAAAAATACATAAGCTACTTTTTCGAACTGCACGCGGGTGAAGCGGTGGACAAAAGCTAGTCGTATTTGAGCACGTGTTTTCGCCGAACATATACTCGAATATAGGGTATTAGTACACACTGCTTAGCACTTAGGTACAGGAAAGTGTGAAGATGTAAAAGTATTTAGGTGCTAATGTCATGTGGCCATGCAGCCTGTCATACTTACGTCTTGAAATTGCTAGGGAATACTGGTTTATTGAGTGAGTGGAGATCTGCTTTGTCAGCTATTTCTGGAATTATATATCCAGGTAATAGCTTTCTCTATATAAAC